>JABFOV010001349.1:0-26007 GCA_022817685.1 Aradophagus sp. ZL-2020
TGTGAATTGTGTTAGCCGAGGTGAACGACACATATTCAAAGTCGGAGTTGTTTTTGTACCTTATTCCACGCTGAATGTCCGTTCCTTACGACGACAGCACGTAAAACAGATAGAGTTTGTGGAAGGCCCCTTAAAACTCATTTACCGTCTTGCCCACTTTCGTTCTTTTCCTCTAGTTTTATCTCTTTTCTTTTTTACGTGCTTTTGAAGAAGCGAGCTTTTTATCGACCGCTTTTAGCGAAACGAGGTTTTTCGCCCTCTCCTCTTTTTCTGTTTTAAAGGTAAGTTATCAAAGTTTAATCAAATACATTTGTTTTAGGAGAGCTCCTGATCTTATCCGATAATTCGATGCCTCGCTACCCTGAGACGTTTAATACAAAGATAATGATGGCATTTAATCATTCATGAAGTTGCGTATGAAACGATGTCGAATTGGGAAGAAAATAACTGCATCGTTACGAAAATAATTAGGAAATAATTGGTAAAAGAAGAAAAACAGTTTTTTTATCGGTATTTGAGTCTTTTCTTGCACAGTTTCGAGCCTCGTAGAGTAGTGATATATTAGAAGCTTCTTTTTTAATTGTAGATTATTAATTTTTTAATATATTAAAACAATGAAATTATGACTTTTATTCGAGGGAACACGTTAGTTGAATTAAAGTTAATTTTAAGTTGAAGTACATATTGAATAAAATTAAATAAAAGTTGATCAAACGGCCATATTAATGACGGTGATATCAATGACGTTGACTCAACCTCGATTCCACGTTGATTCAACCTTGATTCAACTGTTCATCAATACAGGAATCAGCTGTAATCATCAACATTGATTCAACCATGATTATACCATGATTCAACTATTCATCAACCCAAAATATCAGCTTTATCATCACCGTTAATTCAGCCTTTATTCAACGAAGATCTAACTGATCATCAACGTAAAATCAACTTTAACCATTAAAATTGAGTTAAACGTGATTCAACCATGATTCACTCTTCAACATCTCAAAATACTTGTTTTATCATGAATGTTAAATCAACCTTGATACAACAATGATTCACCTTTTCATCAAACAAAAATCAACATTAAACATCAACGTTAACTCAAAATTGGTGGAACAAAAGATTCAGTTTTAAATTACATTGAACTGAACTTTAATTAACGTTGACTCAAACGCGATTCAACCATGGCTCAACTGTTCATCAACCAGAATATCATTTTTAACCTTCAACGTTGACTTAACCATGATTTAACATTTCATCAAATTTGAATCAACCTTATCTATCAACTCTGACTCAAATGTGATTTAACCAACTTAATTCTTCATCAAATTATAATTATCTTTAAACTTCAATATTAATCCAACTTTAATTCAGCCTGAAATCAACTTTAACCGTCAACATTGACTTAAACGTGATTATACCATGATTCAACTATTCATCAACCCAAAATATCAGCTTTATCATCAGCGTTAATTCAGCCTTTATTCAACGAGGATCTAACTTTTCATCAATGTAAAATCAACTTTAACCATTAAAATTGAGTTAAACGTGATTCAACCATGATTCACTTTTCAACATCTCAAAATACTTGTTTCACTATGAACGTTAAATCAACCTTCGAACTTCAATATTAATCCAAATTTGATTCAACTTGAAATCAACTTTAACATCAACGCTGACTCAATCTTGATTCAAGTATGATGCAAATGTTACACCCGGATTATCTTTTAATTT
The DNA here is from genome assembly GCA_022817685.1 of Aradophagus sp. ZL-2020. Classification (NCBI taxonomy): domain Eukaryota; kingdom Metazoa; phylum Arthropoda; class Insecta; order Hymenoptera; family Scelionidae; genus Aradophagus; species Aradophagus sp. ZL-2020. Next base: position 1,738 of record JABFOV010001349.1, read on the forward strand.
CCGGAATCCTTCATGCACACAGATAGCGTCAACGATAACTTATTGACTTTGCGTTGGTTTAATATTCCTTTAAAGTAGCACGAATTAATTGACGCATAACTTTTGGCGACAATACTGTTATTCTATTCATCACGTGCTACCAAGGCGACCCATTTACTTGATTGTAATTTTGCAAATGCCGTTGACATAGTTGAAATCCTTGCAATCGCGACCGATTCTCCACGGCGCGATTTGCATATTGTTTCAAATGGTTTTACATACCCGACGTCACAACTCCCGAAAACGAATAGGCCTCGGTTCTGCTGATCGATAATTCGCGACATTTCAGTCGCAAGAGAGGACTCGTGAAAGAAGACAAAAATCTCGACGAAAATAGTGTTATGATTCAATAAAAGTATATTTACTAAAATTGAACACTCTTGGTAGACACATTCCTAAAATAGCAAGTGCATTAAATCAACGTTGATTTAATTTTGAATACACTACTAAATCAATATTAAATAATGAATGATCAAATAATATCCCTGGCAGAATAAACCTGAGGTTGAATATAAGTTACTTTTATAGTAGAATACAATTTACATGTGTTGAATCACTATTTGTGTACGTCGAATTAACTTCCAGAGATCGGTTGCATCAATATTGAGTCAAGGGTTATTTAACTTTAAATGATTAACTTTGATTCAACTTCAATTCACCAGACATCAATTTTCATTTTATAATGTCTTAATGGTTAATCATCTATAATTTATTTTTATGTCTACACTTTATATCTTTCAACATTGATTTAATTATAATTTTATCCTCAAGATTTAATCAATGTTGAATAAACCTTTAAATGACCATTCGATAGATGTTAATATAATATTGATAAATCTACTAAGATCAGTATCAATTTAAAACATTTTTCATAATAATATTAATGGCTGGATAATGAATCAACATTCACGTGTTGAAGTAACATTATCGAGACGACGATACACATTATCAACATTATATTATCAACATTATTAACGTTATCAGTGTTGTCAAAATCACCGCTATCATCAACATTATACTATCAACATTACCAATGTTGATTATGCTTAAAATATCACCACTATTATCAACATTGCATTATCAACAGTATATGCGTTATTAATATTGCCAACATTATGTTGTTAGTGTGGTCGACATCACCGCTTTATTAACATTGCCCACATTACCACTATTACCAACATTTTCAACGTTATCAGTGTTGTCGAAATCACCGATATCATTAACATTATCTACATTATACTATCAACGTTACCAATGTTGATTATACTTACAATATCACTACTATCATCAACATTATCAACATTGCATTATCAACAATATTAACGTTATTAATATTGCTAACATTATCAATAGTGTTATCAACATTACCGCTTTATCAATATTATCAACATTATATATCAATAGTACCAAAGTCATTAATATTGCCAATATTATCAACATTTTTAATATTATCAGCAGTATCGACGTTATTAGTGTTGCCAACATTCTCATTATTATCAACATTATCAACATTTCAAATCAACTCTACTAACATTATTAATGTAATTAATATAATTGATATTATCAACGTTATCAACATTATTAGTCAACATCAACATGCACATTATCAACGTCATCAATATTGCCAACATCACCAAAATTATCAATATTATTAACATTATCGACGTTCATTTTCACATTATATTCTCATAAAATAATAGTCCCTTTCGCACTCCGTGATACAACCACGCCACGGTAATAGTCTCATACTACTACCGTGAAAAATACACGAGCTTCATATGTTATTATTACGTATCTCTGACAGACGCAACGGAGACAGCGAATCGAAATCCCGATGTTAAAAATGACATTCGTTTCGAGCCCTGATTCCCATATCAATCACTTAACGCCGTTCGAAAAACGATACTAATTTTATAGCTTTTTCTTCGAAAGATGAAATCGCGCTTCGCATCCCTTCGTTATTTTCCACTGGCGGCCGGCATGAAATCGTTGACGTTTCCACTCGAATTTAATGGAACGTTTAAAGCTCCGATATTATTCAATACAGCGCGCTGCGGCAGCACACGGTAATGTTATCCATTCTATTTTTTTCCCTCTTTTTTGTCAAAGTTTAATTGATTTTATAAAGTAGCACTGCTTTAAAGCGGCGGCTTAATCAGTCGTTCCGCCGGGCGATGCATTATCTATAACTTATAACAGAACTAAGAGCGGAAAAAACTGATTTAATCGAGCATCACGGGGGGTGGGCGAAATTGCCGCAAAAAATATCATTAACTATGCAAAGGCCATTTTTCAACGTTAAGTCACGCTGCAAATTTTTTCGCTCGAGCCATTTTTGTTCGGCTGGTTTTTAAAGAAGAGTTATTTGGAAAAAAAAGAAAAAAAAAAGTAGAACAAAATTGTAAAGTCAGGATTTCCACAGAATTTTCATTGTTATCGAAGTAACGTAAGCGACTTAAAAAGGGATTTCTGTGCTTTCGAAAGTTACAATTTAAATGAAAAATCACTCGCTGCGAGTTTTGAATTTAATAGCATATCAAAGTATAACTACCAAATTCATTAAATTATTCTTGATTGATTATTTTTATATTAATGATAAAAATTTTTTATTCATAGTTTATGCATAAACTTCCATAATAACACATTTTGTACCAAGGGACTTGAAAACGGAAGTCAAGTCCGAAGTTTGTAACTAATTTGTACCAAGTTGGAAAATAAAAACGAGAACAAAAATCAAGTTGTGATTAAATCTGCGGGCATAATTAAGTGATTTGTGTCAACAATTCCGTAATATCTTTCCGATTTTTAATTGAAATGAAGCTTGAACGAGGGAGACTGTCGAATGATCGCCTGAAAAGTAGAAGAGAATCGCCTATGGTCAGCCGCCGACAAAAGAAGGTTTAAAACTTTATTAAATTTCAAAATGGAATTCGAAAGTACAAAAAAAAATTCCAATTTAATGTAACAATGTATCATTGAAAATAATTTCAAATTAATTAATCATTCAACGTTTTGTTAAAACTTCGATTTCAAAAAAAAAAAAAGAAAAATGGAATGATGAAACGTATTGTTTATCGACGTTTCAATCTTTTTCGGTCGTATTTTTTTCAAAATAGAAAAAATTACTGAAATGCTCGATAATTAAGTCGGAAGTTAGGTAAGTGTATTTACGTTGTAATAAACTATGAACGAGGAACAAATGTGCGGAGATGCGAACGATGAGCTTAATTAGTGTCGGTCTGAAGCTCCGCTACCGAACTTGTAAGCATTACGTTTCCGACGTAACGTACGTCTCGGATTTCAACAGCCGTAACAAAGATTCTTCTTTTTCCCTTCTCCTCTTGGAATGAAAAAAAAAAAAGATGGAGACATTTGACGCATTGCACGTTGAGAAAAATTTGTAGTTACCGTGCTTTTTAGGGTCGTTCGATAAAATACTAAGAAAAGGATGTAATAAGTGTTATTACTTAAATGGTATAAGTATATTGGTTATACCAATTAAGTAGTAGTTATTATTGTAGTAATTTTTATAATTTAAACAGTAATTTTTACTATTTAATAGTGACTTTGAGAGATTAGTAGTAATTTTTACGATTTAAAAAGTGATAATTAGTGTTTAATAGTAACTTCGGTTAGTTAGTTATAATTTTTACCATTCAAATAGTAGCTTTTACTACGTAGTAGTAATTTTAACATAAGTAGTATTATTATTATCTAAGTAGTGACTTTTAACATTTAGTAATAACCACTCACTGAGAAAAATTTTAACCTGTATTAGTTGTTACCTGGTAACAACTGTACATTTTCTGTTGGCACAACTGAAAACGTCAGTAAATTTTACTGAAAATCAGTTAACTGGATTGATTATCAGTTATATAAACTGATTTTTCAGTTATTTACTTTCAATAACTGAATATGCAGTTGATTTAACTTCTTCGATTTTCCTGAGTATTTACTAGTAACTTTAACACCGAAGTAGTTACTTTTGCAGCATCTAGTAACTTTGGCTATTTAGTAGTTATTTTTTACCATTTAAATAGTAACATTCATTAAGTACTAGCAATGTTAATATTAGTAGTAGAATTATTATCTCAATAGTGGCTTTTAGCATGTAGTAATAACTATTTAATAGTAATCTTTACTATTTAAGTAGGGACCTTTGCTACTTAGTAGTAACTTTGGTCATTTGGTGATAATTTCTAACTTTTAAAAGTTAACTTTAACTGTCTAGTAGTAATTTTTACAATTTAAATAATAACTTTCGCCATTTAAGTAGAAAGTTTTACTATTTACTACTGTTGCTTTAAAGTAGTATTTTTCACTATTTGAGTACTAATCATTACTATTCATAAGTCACTTTGTCTACTTGGTAGTAATATTAATATTATTATTATTATTACCATTATTATTATTATTACTTAAATAATGGCTTTTACCGTATAATTAGTAACTTTTACTATTCAAAGTCCTTCAAATTCACTTTATTTATTGTTTTTTAAAGAAAAAGAGAATTTTCCCATACCACACGGTAATTATTTCCTCATTTGAAAAAAATATACAATATTACAATATGAAATAGGACATTTTTTATCCGCAATGTATCGAACAATCGTAATTGTATAGACCACATATTTCTTGACAGTAAAAACTCTCTTTTCGGAAAAAAGAAAAAAAAATCAACTTCCAGACCGCGCGTTTTCGCAAAAGGCGATCGCGTAACTTCCGCCGTGAAGTTCGACATTTTCGGTGGTACGTGGCCTTGAATTCGATCAGCCTATCGGCTCATTTGACCGACGGTGCGAAACAAAGTTGATGGTCACATCTTTGCCGCTTAACGTCATGTTTGTCGTTACCCTGCAATTACGTCTCCATGGGAACGCGGCCACGATAGAACAAGTGCTGGTCACGTGGCATGGCGCCTCTTTCAAGTCGTCGCGACGATCGATTCGCCGAGCCAGTTTCCGATGATAGCATTACGTGCGTTACGCACAATTTTTCGGCTCCTGCAAAATTACTTTACATCGATTTCGCGTGTATTTTTTTATTGTGAATGCATTCCAATCGAATATACCGTACAAATTCGACTTAAAGTGAACAATATCCGTGTAATAAAAATACTAAGATGATGATGATGATGATAGGATGAAGATGGTGATAATGATATGATAAGTATGGTGTTGACAACAATGATGATATGCTGATGAAAATGTTGATGATGAGATGATAATAGTGATAATGATGATATACAAAAGTTTTTGATAATATGATAATGATAATAATGATGAAAATGATGAAAATATTAATGACGATGATCGAACGATAATACTCATGATGATGATACAATCAATAATGCTGACGATAATGCTGATAATGATGATGATTATTATGATGTTGATGACGATGATGATGATGATGTTGTTGATGATGATGATGCTGATGATGGTGATAGTGATGGTGATGATGATGATGATGATGATGATGATGATGATGATGATGATGATGATGATGGTGATGATGATGATAATGGTGATGGTGATGATGATTACTATTGCCAGATTTTTTTGTTTCAAAACTTTACATTTTTCATGTCTTCATTTTGAAAGTTAAAAACAAAAAGAAATAAAAATTTTATTTATTTAAATTTGTTCTCATGAACGTAGTTGAAAATAAAAGCCCTTTGCGAATTGTTAAGATACGTGGTCAAGTATCGATTATGAATGCAAACGCTGTCGCCCTGAAATCCTCTCTCAGGATCTTCCTATCCTCAATTCAGACGTGCGAGTGTGTATTATTCGTGCGAAGTGATTTCTGGATATCGTACGCTTTCCGGTTAATCATTTTATTACACAGAAAACATCTTCACATACGTTGAACGTCGTGAATGCTCGCCATGAAATATGTTCAAAAGTGGCTACATTTTTCAGCCGCGTACGTGATATCCGAGTATTCTATCATAAATTTCGATAGCACATGAATACATGAAAAATTAAGGTTAGGAATCGTCTTTGGTATTGAAGTTTTATCCCTCGTAATGGAGATGTGTACTTACATCCGTGTACTTTCAATCATCAAACGTTTTACACTTCTCGGGAAATTCGAACTTCCGGCATTATTAATCGCACGGTCCGATGATTTTCGATTGCCGTTTCAATTTGCCTAAAAATGTGTCATCCGTGTAATGCAGTTGAACCTTTTTTCAAACTCTTCAAACTACTTCCTTTAAAAATAAATGCAACAGAAGTGAAATTTTCCTCGTTTGCCTGTATGAAAAAGGACGATGAGCTTCAGGGAGAATCACGCATAGTCGTTAGTAAAGATCCATAAATTTGCAATGTAATTTCGCCGATAAAAAACAGAGTTACGGATATGGTTATGAAAATGAGTTTCTCTGGGTATGTTTCGTAACTTTCAGCTTTTTAATCTCTTTTGTTATTCAATTAACTATCGTTCAAATTTACCCTCATCCCCCAGGTATCATTTCATAATTTTTATTTCTGACCTAGGGTGGAAAAGGATATTTCTGAATGTGCCGAAAAGTATTCTTTTTTGCTCTAAATCCGAATCATAATTTACGAAATGATACTGTGAACTTTTGGGTATGTTGAAAAGTGTAATTTTTCGACCTAGAGCAGAAATGAAAGTGATAAAACAACACATTGCATGTTTTTATTCTTGAAAATATACTTTTCTGCCCTAGAACAACAATTCAAATTGTAAAATGACACCTTAAAATTTGAAATGCATTGAAAAGAATAATTTTCCGACCTAGGGCAGAAGTGACAGACATGAAATGACACCTTGAGAATTTTTTTTTTTTTTGATTGCTGCCCTAAGGCAAAAATTGGATCGAATTTTATAATACGTTGAGAGGTATATTTTTTGGATCTAGGGCAGGATGAAAATCACGAAATCACTTCAATTTTCGACTTCGTTTAATGATATAATTTTCTGTCCTGAAGTCATGAGATGACCCCTTGGGTAGAAAAGTACCATTTTCTACCCGCTAAGCAGATCTAAAAGACGATATTTTCTCCACACGTGTTGCAAGAACAAAAATTCAATCATCCGCAATTCTAATTATGATTTGCATAATAAATGCAAAGAAAAGGTTATAAGTAAGAAAAACAAAAACTTGACAAAAGTTTGGTTGGGGTAAGGCAATGTTTGTGCTACGTTCCGCGTCGATTATTTCTTCCCGCCAAAACGTTTGTTCCGCTCGTTGAACAACCGGTAATGGACGAAATCGCATATGAAAATATCTTAGTTGAGATGGAAGGGACAATTACTTTAACGGACCATTGCGTAAGCGTAATTGGAACATAATTAATACAGAAAGTTGTTATGAAAACAAACACACCCAAAGAAAAAGCTTTTCAATAACTCAAGTTTATTCTTTCAATTCATGTTGATAACGATGTCAAAAACACCCGGGAAAGGGAAAAAAATTCCGTGAAATTATACGCGGATGAGACAAAGGTCGGATTGTTGCGCGAAATTAGGTTAGATTTGGTTTAAGGAGGTTAAGAGCGAACGTGGCAAATGAACCCGCAGATCTTTTTTGTTCACTTTAAATGAACGCGCAATGAATGACTCTAGACGTTGCTGCCGGACCAATTACTGCTAAATGAGTGCTGTAACTACCTTAGTTTACGTGGATTGTTAGCTTGAAAAATCCGCCAGGGGGCTTACTATCAAGCAGTCATGTGATATTTTTACTTCAGATTTTTTCTTTTTAATTCAATCGTCGAAGATGAAAAATTTTATTAATTGTGAGATAAAAAGATTACCCCTTCTCTCTACTCCCTCCACTTTTTACTTCCTCTCTTTTCCTCACTCTGGAATGGAAACATATACTTTTTTTGTTCTGGGGCAAACATAGAAGTATTAAAATGACATCGTGAGTAAAAAAAGTGAACCTTTTCGCCTTCGGGTGGAACAATGAGACTTTCCGCCCGCTAAATAAGTCTCATAGACGATACTTACTCGCCCTCGGGTGGAAAAGTGATACTTTCTGCCCGATTATTTCATAGAAAATTGCAATCAAAATGGTTTTTGATCCAAAAAAACTCGTGATGTTTGGAATAAATACGGAAATGGTGTTAACCTAACTTGGCAAAATATGAATATTCTTCACGGTGTATATGTAACATTTTTTCTGAACTGACGAGCGGTAAAATAATTGGGCGCGGGTTTTCAAGTACTCTTATGAAACATTTTTTCCAACGCACGACTAAGGGAAAAAATTTAATTAAATTTAATCGACAATGATATCGATCGCGAAAATTCATTGGAGATTTTTTGGCGAAGTCTCGTTAGAAAGCTTTTTAGTTAAGTGAGAGAGCTCTTACTGATGCGAGCGTGTAGAAAGGACAGGTGGTCTCTCGTCGCTATCTCTACCGACCGTTCGCAGTGAATCATAGTTTTCGAGAAATCCCGTGATCTTTGAAATGAGCGAATTCAGCCATCAATTTTAAAAACTAAAAAAAGAAAATAATCAAAAGCTCCAAAAGTATAAGGTATGAAAAAATGTTCTCATAAAAAACTGAAAATTAAAAAAACTGATCTTTTTTGCAGAAACAAAATGAAACAGAAAATATAAATATTTTTATTATCTCCATAATTGATCGATTAAATGTTCCAAAGAACATTCCATTAATCCGAATCATCCGTTTCAAAATTTAACAATCAAATCTCGAATGAAACTTTTAATTCGTAAATTCAAATCAACACGTTTCACGATACTTTTTTTTCGTGAAAATAACGGTAAATCCGTTATTTTCAACGTCGGCTCGAGAGTAAGAAAACATAAAACAAATCTTATCGCTTGTTTACAAGCGGCTGACGTTTGTTCACACCTCTTTTTTTCCCCGCTAAGAAAAGAAAACACAAACATACATCTGCTATTAACACTGCGCTATATTAACAAACTTTACGAGCAAATATTTTCAGATTTCCTTTTCCACGGTATTGATTCTGACTAACTGCTGTTAATTGTCATTGAATATTGAATATAAATATTTAACATAAAAATATTACTGATTTTTAATGCTGAATTGAGCATGGAAGAAAAGTTTTGAAATCGTTTTCAAGACATCTGATTAAATACGTGATAAAAGTTAGTATTTGAAAACAAGTACGACAGCGAGTCGAATATTAAACTCGAAATTTTATAAACTGTAAATGTACTACTGGAAAAAGCCAGTTAGATTGCTAATATAATATAATATAATGTATAATAAATTTGTAACAATGACCTTTTTTGACATTTGAATCCACGTATGAATGCGGGGGTGTGTCAGAAGACAATTTTTTTCTCTCCCAAACTTTTAAAATTACAATCCTTTTATATAATTTTAAAAATCCTTGGTACGAAATTTGAATTTTAAAATTCGCGCCAAAACCATGAACCTAGATGAAAACCCCCTTACCTAGATGAAAACGACATACAAAAATGACAACCGGTCGTTTTCTTGTCGAATTCCTATCACTTTGGCACAATTTTCACTTGTCGAGTGATCTTTTATCTTGAAAAGATATCAAAACAATATCTAGAGGGCGCACCGATCTTTCCGTCCCAATCACTAATTATTGTATCATTCAAATTCCTTCGCCACATTTTTTATCCTTTCTACTTTGATGTTTCCTAATTAATCAAAATAAAGTTTTCCATGACTTTAACGATAATTATAGTTAACTTTATTTACCTGGCCTGGCAATCAATATCACGTTGATATGCACGCATGTAATGAATATAAATATGTTATTTCATAACACTGTTAACGTACAATTGTATGCGAGGAAGCGCGAAATTGAATTTCCGCGCACTAAAAGCAAACGCTCGTCCGCAGCGACTTTCTCGGTTCTGGCATGGTCTTAAAATGGCCAGCGAATAAAATGGCCGGTAAATTAACATCGGGGCGCATTTTGCGGCGAGCCGGCCGGCGCCGGGTGGCTTTGTAATTTCCGCCGAATAGCGCGCAGACCGAGCCGGAATTCGGTGCGCTTTCGGCCGAGCTCATTGATTGACGTCGACGTTCCGCTCGAGGCGCATCGATCGCCGTCGAGTGATACGCCGCAGCGTGCCGTCTCTCTCGCTCTCGCGTGGCTCAGTTTCGCGATATTGATAATCACTGTACAGTTATAATTGAAGCTCATAGCTCAAACTACGGGCCATGTGATTTCCAGCCGTTCCTCGGAATCAACAACGATACTTTCGAATGGCAAGTTGCACGGCTTGTTAATGGTATAAGTTGCGAACTAAAATTTAACGATGCATGTCCTCGTGATGTAATATTTAGTTATAGACACTTGTCCAAGTTTGTAAAGATCGGTACTGTCATGGGAAAACGGTGATACGACGCTTTCGAGAAATAAGTAGCAAGTTACGCGAAGTAGGATGCTATAAACAGGACGAGCTTTAAAATATTTCGGTTTCATTATTAAAACGTGTCTTATGAAGTTGATGTGAGTGGCTGAATCGATGATGATATAAACAGCGAAATCCATTTTATATCCTTTGTATTGTTTTTAGTCAGCGTTAGCTTCCAGATTGACGTTTAAAACGTGAATTGGACGTCTATTGAACATTTCCGACGACGATTCAATGTGGATTGGACGTTCTAGACAACGTAAACGATGTACTGACATTTAAAACGCGAATAAGACATTGTTTGGACATATTTGACGTCGATTCAACTTTCATTGTGTGTTCTAGGTGATTCGAAAAGCAAACAGACATTTAAAACGTGAATTAGACTTTAATTAAACATCTTCGACGTCGATTTAACGTAGATCTAACGTTCTAGATAACATGAAATGTGCACTCACTTCATAGAAGTGAAGAACTCGGCGTCGATTAGATATCTCTTACGTCGATTCAACGTAAATTAAACGTCATCGAAGATGTTGAACTGTATGGCAGAAAAGTGATATAGAATACCGTGTTATTGATATGGTTATAATGTGGCTAACAATATCATATGTTGACTGTCGGATAGCATTATCAGTACCTGATTTGTACCTGAATAGTTCGTTTAAAAAACGGCAGTATGTCCGAGAAATGATATGGTTATCTGATCGGGTTCACATGCAAATGTAAGACATGGTATTTATATGGTACTGATAAAGTTATGTCAATAATATTCATGTGGCCTTGATAGAACCGTATAAATGGTATTTATATGGCCCTAATATGGCCCTGATTTTGCTGTGCAAATATCATTAATCAAAATGATCATTGTATTTTCGACTCATTTTTTTTATAAAAGGTTATTTCTGACAAATATTCTTCCTAAATAAAGCTGTCTTTACTATATTAGTGAAGAAAATATCATTTTTTAAGGAAAGAAGCTCGATAAGTTGAATAACACGGATGTATCTTGCATGAAAAGAACTGGTCAAACTGTCCCATTTTTGAAATTGATAGCATTTTCTATTACGTATATCGCTACTTACACTCAACAAGACCTCGATGTCACATCAATAATACAATCTGCACCGGTCAGCCGAAACGCTCGACTTGATCTAATAACCAAAAGTATCACTTTTCTTTCATCCAATATATGCAAAAAGCACCCTTGACCGTCGAAACGTCCATCGGATTGTCAGCAATTACATTGACTCCTTCCATCGACGAAGGTCAATTCACTACTTTGAATTTCATTTGCCATTGTTCCCGGTCGACCGCAACCAGCGAGAACGGCAAATAATTATAACTAGATACGACGCCACAATGGATACATTATAATGACGATAATGATCAATGTTTTCAGATTAATTAGTTTGCGGTTCGCGTTCTGTAACGCGTGCCAGTGCATGTCGCGTCAACGCCGTCGATTTGACGCTTCATTAAGATGATAGTCTACTTTTACCAATTAAAAACAAGGACGGAAAAAATGCGGCTGGAAAGGCAACAATTGAAAAAGGACGAAGTGCGTGGTGGAAAATAAATTGATCGTGTGACAGTTTTTTTTTACCGCTTATCGATTGTAGTAAAGTATGGATACGATGAAAATTTTGTTCGTCGAATTTCTATGAGGTAGTGTCCTTTCAAATTGCTGTTTTTGCTATTTTGATTAGTTGTAGGTTATGAAAATAGCGAAAGTTTGTTGCCCGCCTCGCAACTTTTGGCGTTCGGTATATTCGAACAAGAAGGAAACTTTAATGATGAAAAAGTGATCAAGATTCTCCCGAAGTGAGAGAATCGCTGGATTATATACATTTTGAAAAATTATTAAATTCAACAGTTTTATTAAAAAAAACACTAGTCTAGTAACACAGGTTTGGACAATGTCGTTAAGGTGATCCTTCATGATAAACCCAAGTGTTTTATTTTGAGACATTTTTTATATTTCAGGCACTAAAAGTGTTTCAGTTTGTCAAAAATGGGACGCCTTTTGTGTCTCATTCACCAGAAGCATCTCATAATGAGACACTTTTAACAATGTTCATATTGGATTTTCTAGAATCGGTGTCTTTTTAAATTATTGTTTCTACTGATGACACTGTAACTTTTAAAGACGATCCAGCAAATATTTGAAAATTGGAAAATAGTTTGGACAGTTTGTTTCGCAATTGTTCAATTAATTCCAGGTTATGAAACTGCCAAAAAATTTTGCCCACCTCGAGAGTTTTGGTAGCTTGTGTATTTGAACGAATAGGAAACTTTGATAATCAATAATTAAGCAAGCTTCTGCAAAAGTGAGAGAATTGCTGAATTGTGTTTTTGTTTTGCAAAATTATTGAATTTGACAGAGTTATTAAAAAAACACTAGTCTAGTAATTCAGGTTCGAACAAACACCATAACCTTGTACTTTGGTGTTAATCGCGTTGAAATTTGTTGTATTTTTCTTGAACAGAAAGAAAGAAATGAACAAAACACTTTTAGATTTATCGAGTTTCAGGAATTTTGACGAACGAAAGTCTGCTTTTGAAAATGGCAGTTTTATGTTGGTATACCATCGATATAATATTTGTATATTTATTGATATTGATACCTTGAATTCTGATATGATGATTTCAATATTGTTGAGTTTGTGATATTATTGAATTTAACAATCGGAAAAACAAGCAAAAAATAAATGAGTAAAATAAAAAATACAATCACAGAAATACAAATAAAATTGTACGTGATTTCGAAAATATATTTTGTTTCCAGTAAAATAAATTAAACAATTTTCATATGTCAACGCAATTTTCATGAAGTTAAACCAAAGTTTTTTTTTCTCATTTTTAATTTAAATTATTAAACGTTTTTGGCAGTAATTTGTTTTTAAGTGAGATAAATCTGCAACCGTTACAACGCGACACAATTTTCGTGAGGATAAAAAAGAAAGGAATCGAACTTCAGGCTCGTTTAATATCCAATTCACATTTATTAATTTATCCACTATTAATTAGTTCATTCTCGTTGCGTGATCATTGCATGTATAATTTCCTAATGAGCTATTTGAATTGAAAGTTCAAGTCGTACGTTAGTGTTGCTTTATAGAGAGCTAACATTCGTCGAAACGCTACCTGAAAATAATTACTTTTCGACGATAATACTTTACTTGGCAAAAAACGATCGATTAATTAAAAACAAAGTATCTTCGGCAGTTAATTCGGTTCGATTAATTGAAAAGAAAATAAATAAACGAAGAGTCAAGTCGCGCAAAAATACAGCTTTTCATGAAATTAACATTTTAAATCGCAATAATCCATTTTTTATGACCGTTTTCGCCCCGACGTAAATTATTCGAGGAAAAGAAATGTTTGCAAAATGCAACGCCGCCGATTTCGCGAATATATTATATTTGAAGTTCAAATACTGGATCTTTGAAGTCGTGTCTGTCAAACATTTTGCCTTTTTCTTTTTTAACTTTTTTTTTTCAAAATAAATTATTCATGCAATACGGACGAATTACTTAGCGAATTTTTGCGAGTCGTTATTCCTCTTCTGGCAGTTCCGTATGAGAAGTGGTTTACATCGGAAAATGTTATTGCCGCTTCTTGTCGCTTTAATTAATTTCGAAAGCGAGTCGGTGAAGTTTGATAATTTCACGTTATCTAGGTACCATCGTTGAGACGATTCTTCAATCTCGCTAACGCAAACATTTATTGTGCAATTTTCGATCTAAATTTTTATTTCACTCAATTCGATTTATTACTTTTTCATCTGTTATTAATTTTAATCGGTTACATTTTAAAACGCGAAATTACTTCCATACGATTCGATTTAAAATAAAGGTGATGTTTCCACTTGATAAAATTGTACACTATTCACTGTAACGAGTTTCGAAATATATATACTGTATTGAGGTATTTTTCATTGAATACATCTTGCACTGTAATGAGTTTTTAAGTAGAAATACATTATATTGAGTTTTTTATGTGAAAATATACTTCTTGGACTAGAACGAGTTTTTTTGAATAGAAATACACTGCATCGAGTTTTTGAAATGAAAACAATTTTTGCACTATATTGTGCTTTTTGAGTGGAAACACAATATATTGAGTTTTTTAAGTGAAAATATACATCTTGCACTAGAACGAGTTTTTTTGAATAGAAATACACTGCATCGAGTTTTTGAAATGAAAACAATTTTTGCACTATATTGTGTTTTTTGAGTGGAAACACACTATATTGAGTTTTTTAGTGAAAATATACATCTTACACTATAACGAGTTTTTTGAATGGAAATACATTGTATTGAATTTTTTTAATGGAAATAATAATTTTGCACTATAACGAGTTCTTTTATTTTACAATTTGTATAAATTTTTTCCAAAATTTGAAAATGATAGAAAGATGTCGAATTTGAAGTAATATTTACTCGAAAAGAATAAAAAGTTTGGTCAAATATGATACGAATATTTTATTGCCTTTAAAGCTTTTCGATTAGCAGTTATACGGAGCTTCTATAGTTTCAGCTAATAAGGCTGAATGCGCTGGCGGAAACGCTTCAAAGCAGCCAATCAAATAACGCCTCTTAGTGTGATTATATTGTGGTGTGCGTACAAAACATGAGTCGAGGGCATGGGATTGTCCAAATCTCTGTCGGAGATCAATGAAATCAAGGTGGAAAGGTGGCTTTTAACGCGAAAAACAATTCACTCATGGAATTGATTGAATTATGATTTTTCTTTAAATAAAGTCAAAGTGCATAAATCAATGGCTCAAATTTGCCATTTTAAAATTTCAACTGGGCTTTCATGAAAAATATAATTTAAAGACACGTATAATTTTATGAATAGATACACGTTTAGTAATGATGTCTAGAAAAGGATAGTATCCGTTTGGAAATTGAACACTCGATCTTTAATCATCTTTAATCTTCTATTAATATCGCGAAGTTGAGTTTTCCTCTTTATTCTTTCAGACAAACACTTGGTTATCCTTTTATTTTCGAGGGGTTTCTTTATAACGATGCCAACCAAATACTTCAACGTAATACAACACTTTTTTTTTTTTTTTATCATTACAGTTTTTAAAGCATTCGGGTTCTCGGTAAAAGAAATCGAGATTCAATATAATTCCATCTAAGTTCAAATTCGATCCTGGTTATTGCACGCAATCAAATGTGCTTTTCTTCTTTCATATTGGTCACAATAAATTTGCATGGACCACAAACTAACTTCTCAGTGTTTTATATTTGCAAAAAATTTATGACTACTAAAGCAGCAAACAGAAAGTAAATTTTTACCAAAGAATATCAATTGAACACAATCACCGACACAACCAAAATTTTTATACTGATATCACGGTGATATCGCATTGATATCACATGAGCATCACATACATACGAATTTAAAATTCCTCAATGTAACGTCCCTGCGATATATCACGATGATGTTGTAGGGTTTGTGATATCACAGTGATGTTACAAAATGATTTCATAGCGATAGCATAATGATATCACATGACGGTATCATTTTTATGCATCTAATGCGAACAAGATATTGAAATATAAGTATGTCACACCGACTTCATTGGGATATCACAGTGATTTTGTAGTATTATTATAGAAACATTACGGTGATATCTCCTGATGATATCACTTTGATGTTATAAGAAAAAACGTTTTTGAAAATATTAGTATACTACCAATGTATGCCAATGTATGCATGGCAATGTTAGCATCGTGTGATATCAGTGTAATATCGTTGAACCATCATTGTGATATCAATATGATATTACTGCGATGTCACCGCGATTTCCCCATGAACATCATTCATTTCTCCGTGACAGTATCATTGTGAGGCATCTAATGTAAAAAGGTTTTGAAAATATAAGTATATACGTCGAAGCGATTTCATTGGGATATCACAGTGCAATATTATAACGATACCACGATAATATCTCACGGTGATATCACTTTGATGTCATAATCGAAAACGATATTGAAAATATGAGTGTATTCAAAATGTATATGAAATATAATAGCAGAGTGATTTCAATGCGATATCACAGCGATATCCCCGTGAATTTTCTGTAACATCACCGCGTGATATGGAAGTGACGTCACCGAGATACTGTCGTGATATCACAAAGCAAATTCTGATTGTCTTATTAGATTATGAAATTGACCTCTACAAAGGTCAAATTTTTATGACTGGATATCAACAAAGCATCTTACCCCTGATCTCCTTATTTGTAACTTGATCCGGTCGGAAGCTGGCGATCTCTTTGCGATCGCCGATCGTGAAGTGTATATTCGTGTACTCGTCGTCGGCGTCCTGGTGCTCAGTGCCGTTTCTGGCCTCGTGTTCCATGGCCGGCGTGTTTGTCTCCGATACGTCGTCGCAGTCGTCGCGTTGAATGGACGCTGAGCTGGCTGACCTGGCCTGACTGAGGGACGATCTCGTCGAAGGGGATGCCGGGTGACGTAGTGACGCACGCTCTTCGTTGGGTTCATCGTCGCATTGGCAGCTTGGCATCTACGCCGCATCCGAAGAGCCCGCGCCACGAGACCACCTGCGATTCCAGCGCTGACCCGGTGCTACTGACCTTCGACAACCCCCTCAATCTTAATGGCCTGGTCGACATTCCGACGCTCGTCATCCACTGAACGTTCGCGCGGTCCATCCTAGAACAACGATGTTCCGTTTCAAACAAGTGGAATTGTCATTGGGGTTGTTCATTGAAGCAGAAAAAAAATTGCAAGTTGAAACTAAACGTTATTTTTCATAATTCAATGTATAACTGTCAACGTTGACTCAACATTAATACCATTGACTTGAGTTGAAATATCAACATTGATTCAGTAAAAAAATCATTAACCATCAATTACCTTATTCAACGTCAACTGAATTTGAAAATTTTCGATTAATTTTTAAGTTGAACTATTTTTAAATTGAGTCAATGTTGAAAAAGAAACTTGAAATCTGGGTTGATGGTCAACTGACTTAACTGTCTTTCAACCTGAGTTGTACTTGAACCAATGATCCGTAAGTTGATTTAAAGTTGAAGATGAGAAGGTTAAAGTAAAGTTTATCAAACTGTATCAACGTTGAAATCACAAAATGTTGAACGGTGATTTTTAACTGGAGTTAATATTTTAAGTCTGCGTAGTTGCGTTTGAAGTTGCAGTTGAACTAGTGGATGATAATTGGATTCTATGTTGAAGATGATAATGTTAAAGTTTAGTTTATCAAACTGAATCAACGTTGAAATAATAAAATGTCGATCGTTGATTTTTAAATGGAGTAAACATTTACAAATCAACGTTTAATCAAAGTTAATGATAATTGACTTGATTCTCTTTCAACCTGAATTATAGTTGAACCAGTAATTCATAAGTTGATTCAGTGTTGAAGGTGACAATGTCGAATTTAATTTCACCAAACTGAGTCAACCTTGAAATAATAAAACGTTCATCAATAATTTGTAAGGAGAGTCAACAACAATATTGATAATTCAACGTTCAACCAAAGTCGATAATTGACTCATCTCTGACTCACCTAACCTGAATTGTAATTCAACAGTTAACATTGATTTATTGAAATTTTTAATGAATCAATATTGAAGGTTTTTAAGATTTAAAAACTGCCAGTCATCAAGTCGATTCAACATTAAAAATGAAAATGTCCCTATTAGGTTGGTTAAATTGAATCAACTGCGACATAAACAATTTCCGATGATTTTTATTCGAGTTATCATTGATTCAACGTTGAATCAGGGTAGATAGTTGACTTAACTCTAATTAAATTAATTTAATTTAAAAGTGACCATCAGCATCGATTCAATTAGAAATCACCTACTGTAGTTATCTAGAATCAAGATACAATTTTGATTCTACATATGTTCAATAACAGGTTCATTCGATTCACTAGCAGTATAATTATTCCCGAGATTTTAATACTCATCTTTATTCTTTAAGGGTACCTGAAAATAAAAAAAAAATCTTAGAATATTGAGACATCTCTTTTTTCGAACAAAAGAAAGTGAGATCGAAAATGAGAGAGAGACACAAACAGAGAGATCGGTTACAAGAAGAAGACAGAGAAAAACCCAGTTACGAAAAAGGTAGGAAGATGTAGAGGAAGAGGATGTGACGTTATTAGCCGGCTCAAACAGTGACTGACGTTTATTCTAGACTTTTAAGATATATGATCGCTTAACAAGTCCGTTTCTTGATTCGTAATTAAGTTGGCGATGATAAAACGCGCCAACATCTGTAAAATTCAACAGCTACCTACAAAGTGAGTTCCGCCAAATCGGAACACGCCCCGAGAACAATTTTATGGTCCCATAAACCTGATTACGCAAACATCACAAGCCGTCTCTTTGATTGTTGCACATTTTTTTCCCTTCACTTTCTCTCTTCATTTTCGTTTTAGCAATACATAAAACATAAGTACGTTGTTCTAAAGTGATCTTTACATGATTTTGAAATTTATGTCATTATTTGAGATTAAAAAAAGCAGGGAATGAAACCCAATTAAATAACGATTACGATTACGGTTATGGTTACGGACTTTCTAATTGTTACGATTACGGTTACGATTACGGTTATTTTTGGAAATCGATTACAGTTAACCCGTTCTAACCGGTTACTAAACATATCAAATTTTAATAAGAAAAATCAAACTTGAATGCACTTTTTGTTTTTATAAACTTATATTTAATTATATTAAATATTACAAAATGACTATCTTGACAATAGTAATCAATGATAAAATATAAAATAATGATAAAACATAAAAAAATAAAAAAGTTATATACTTAAAATTTTAATTCAAAAAGGTGGTTAAGTCAAAATTGATTCTAATTTGTATATTTTACATATATATAGTTTAAGTTTACATAAATGTTATTTATTTAAATTTTTACAGAAACTAAAAAGTGTGAAAATCTTGATGGTGAACTCCTGTTAAAAAAGTTCAGTAGAATAAATTGATTTTCTAATAATTGAATAACTTTATTTTAAAAAGTTTGCTTTCAATGAAATAACATACAGCATTTAACTCAGTATTACTGCGTTTTATGTTTCAAATGTCAGTACATTTTAGTAACTTATTGAAAACGGTTACATGATTTTGATTACGATTACGGTTACGGTTACCAAAATTTTTGGAATTCAATTACGATTACGATTACGGTTAAAGAAATGAATCGGTTGCAAATCGATTACGGTTACGGTTACGGTTTCGTTCCCTGAAAAAAAGTTACATTTTTTTTGCAAAACTAAAAAAAAAATTAACTCCATTAGATACGATGCGCCTAATGGAGTTAATTTCGCGGATAAGTCTCGCGCATCCGGTAAAGCACTGCAATATTATTTGCAAGCGCTAATTCGTTTAGGCGTAACTGCTACTAAGAACGAGATTATTAACAAGTCTTGGCGAGCGATTACCCGCGGTTCATTGACGTAGACGCAAAACAAACGTCACGGCGCGCGGCAACCAATCCAGCTTGATTAACCCCCAAGGACCGTGAAACTGTCGATCGAGTCGAATATTTCAATTGTTAATGCGACTTTATTGCCGCCATTAAAGTCAAACGGTTAAACAGCGTAACAAATTAGTTTCAACTATTGACATGCATTGCTGTGACGACGTGAAACGTGATGTGAGAAGTCGCGCTCTCGTTGTTTGATTCAATTGAAACGACGCTTCTCTGGTACAATTGCTTCGGACTACCTTTAGTCGTCCGAATTCCTTAAAGTCACTCTCTTAATAGTATATTATTGCTGAGGGCGCCACTGCGCCCGAGGCATGTACGATATTTTATGGATCGAGGGAGCGGATGGTAAAGTGGAACTTTCCATCCTAGGGCGGTAAAGTGGAACTTACCCTCCTAGGGCGGTAAAGATGCTCGAGGGCGTAGCCTGAGAGCAACTTTGCTGCCCGAGGAGTGGTTAGTTCCAATTTTGTCCACTCCCAAAGTACGTAAAAAGTGTTTAACAAACGGTGGGCTGGGTCGCAAATTTCGAATTTTGAATTTGCCGCCAAAACCATGAAATGGCGAGATAGATAAGAAATAAATGAGTGATAAGGTGGTTAGATTTAATTTGTTAAATTTCTCTTGGTTACGTGTCGAAAAATCGAGTTTTCAAACAATACTCAACGAGAAAAATTGTACATTTTAGATCTTTGTTTATAGTAAAGTTTTTTTATAAAGTGTGGCTTTGAAAATAAATTTTTTCATATCACATTCAATAAGGTTTTAGGGAAGATTGATCAGTTTTCTTTGTTTTCAAATTTAATTTCAATTTTTGTTTTATTCATTGGAAAATATATGAATGTCGGTATAGCAGGAATCTTCCACAATATTCCAGGATGTCATACTTTCAAGTTTTACAGTCTCAAGAAAGATGAGCGTGAAGTTATGAATATAAAAATTAAAATGAAAAGTTTGGAATCAATTTGAAAATCGAAAATGAGTAACGACCCAATACATATATACATACATATGAATGTTTTTTTTTTTTTTTTTTTTAACCCTACTTGTTTTCCATGTTACAATTCAGTGAGAAAGAAAAAAATAGACTTACGATTAAAAAAAAAAAATGTTGAATTTTCTTCAGCGTTATCATGACGACGATTTTATATATTAGTTAATACAATTGGTTAAAATGTGTCAATTTATCAAAGGCTTTGAAACGACCGTTCAATTCGTTATTAATCCATTTCGAATTGACTATCTTATAATCGATACTCACATTTAACCAATATAAATAAGCGCGCTTAAGCCGATTCATCCGCTCAATTATTTTTGCAAAGCAGTTGTCGGTCCTGATGAAATATATATTTGATATACATATATACTTTATGATACAATCGGAGGACAGTCTCTTTGACTTGATACATTTTATATGTCCGTAAGACCTATTTAAAATGTATTTAAATCAAATGAAAATAATTCAAAAACAGATGAAATCAATAATTTATTCAAGCCATTTTTTTCAGTGGAAATAATTTAGCGTAAATTAAATGTGTCAAAATTGAAATCTTTCGATTGTTATTGTTATTGTCATCCGTATCTCTGATTACATTTTGTTATATATAAATTATATATATTTTTTTCCAAGGTTTACAGTATTGCGAATTTGAGTTTTTTTGCCATTCAAAGTAATTTTTTTCATAATGTTTAATTCAGTTTTTAATTAATATCGTTTATTTGTATTTGTATTAAAATCCGTAAAAAAAAGATCAAAAAGTAATAATTTTCGAAAAGGATCAGTAATTTCGAAATTTTGAGATTTTAGTTGAATTAACACCAGTTTTGGTTCGTTAAGAACCCGATCTGATTTAAAAATAAATGACATTCGACTACGATAGACTAATTACTCGAAGAGTGTTCTAATACTCCAATTCAGCATGTGCATCAGTTCTAGGACTTTCGTCGAATATGATCGGACCTGTATGGCTGGCAAATCCGAGTTCAGCATGAACTCGTTTGAAAGTTATTAGAGTTCCACAAGTTAAATGAACTTTGTTTCTATAAGGCTGCAAGCAGCAAATAAAGATCTATGGTTTCTAATTCAAAAAATGATTCGGACTGATTTTGTAATTTTAGAATTTTCTCAACGGAACAAAACGATATGTTAAAAATCTTTTGAGTGTTCTCTTTATGGAACCTACTAAATTTTGTAACAAATGCAGAAAAAAATGTATGGTTTGGATACTGGGGAATTTCGGAAACGTTTTTTTTTTTCTTATAACGAGATATCTACTAAAGAATTTCGGGTTAAAAAAAAATTTTAAAATTTCCAGAGTTTCCAAAATTATTAAAATTCCAAGAGTTTCAAAATTGATCAACGTTCCCAAAGTTACCAGAGTTAGACAAGTTTTCAAAGTTTTCAAAATTAGCTAAATTGCCAAAATTTCAAAATTTACCAAATTTTCCAAAGCTTCCAGAGTACAAAAAGTTCCCAAAGTTTCCAAAATTACTTGAATTCGAAAGGTTTTAAAATTTTCGAACGTCTCGAAATTAATCAAAGTTCCCAAAGTTCCCAAAGGTCCCAGAATATGGAGAGTTTCTGAAATTCCAAAAATTACCAAAATTTCAAAAAATATCGAAATTCGATGTTTTAAAAATTTCACAAGAATTCGAGGTAAGGAACGAATGTCCGAATTTTGAAAGTTTCCAAAAGAAAAGATGGCTTCTTTAAAACTTTTGTTTTGTTTATTTATTTATTTTTTTTTTGAGTTTATCTTTAACAAATCTGTTAAAGATAAAACGTATTGTCTCACTCTGCTGAAAAAAAATTTCGTTCCTTCGTCTTAATCCAAAACATTTCCTTTGAACACTGCCCGATTGGCCAGCTCGTTTATATATCGTCAATGCATTTCGTGCGGGGAATTTTAAGTTTTAAATTTCGAACGGCTTTTCAAGCGCAACTCTGTCTGTTGCATCGATTGACGTTATAACGCAATTTCCGCGTGAATGTTGGGAAAGGTTTGCGTCCATGACACGAAATTATTAAATATATGCATGTAAAAAAGGGAAAACACGTAACTCGATTGTCGGCGTGACTTCGTTATCGGAACTGATTGTATGCGAGTCATCATTCCACGCGTTTCGTTCCGCTATCATGAGATCTGTCACGAGAAGATGGTAATTGTGCGTTACTATTTTCCACAATTTTTCTGTCTCTCCTACCAACTTTTCAGCCTCTTCACCAATTTTTCATACTTTATCATCAAACATTTTTTTTTTTTTTTTTTTTTTTTTTTTCGTCCACCGAATAGCAAAATATTAACTTGCAATTGTAATTCACAGCAATAGGAAAATCTTCGGATGATCTTTGAGAAAAAAAATATTTTTTTTGAATTCCAAGGAACCATTTGCATTAAAATAAAATACTTTTATCTGCAATGCGTTATCGAAGATCGCGATGCGCGTCAACGATACTCGCGAGCAATTCGTTGAGTTTGCAGAGATAATCTAGATAAAAATAAACGTCAACGCATGTTGGTTTATTTGTGCTAAGTTTAAATATATTACCAGTATTCGTGTACAAGTGAATATTTTCTCTTTGTTTTCCTCGGATATCTTTTGCTTCCTTAACTGCCGTGTAAAAATGTGAAATTTTGATGTCAATAGTGGGTTTAAGAAGAAGATATATTGAAAAATTGTTAAAGATCTGTGCAGTACCGATATTACTTTTTCTTTTTTTTTATTGAATAATAGTTAATATAGTAATATTGTATAGTTGAATATAATTTAATTATATGTAAATAATAGATTATTGATAAATAGTTGAAATTGGGATTAAACATGTAAGAAACACTGTAAAAACGAGTATCTCATTGTGAAACACTTCTAGTGTTCCTAACCTGAAAAAAATTTTTCAATTGAGACATCTTTATTTGTCATTAAAAAGTCGAATCTCTTAAAAATTTTTTATTTAATCTGAAATAATTAGTTCAATATTTCGTATACAAAACTCCGGGTAATTTTTTAAATGGTTGAATTAACCTAAAAAAATATAGATACAAACAAATAGAAAGTTTCAAAATTACAAAATTGTTTCTTTTGCATCTAATTGGAGGAATATTTACAAACAATCGACCTTTTTTTATCGTATTTCATTTTTATGTGCCATTTTACCTATCTTGTAATGTCATGGTTTTGGCGCCAATTTCAAAATTCAAACTTCGCAATTATCATGTTTTAATTATTGTGAAACACAGAGCAGGCTTCTTGTAATTCAATTCAACGTTATTTCCGAATTCAAGTCAGAAAGTTATGATAAAAACCGATAAGACAATATTTTTTTATAAAAATCGCCCTGTATTTTTTC
>JABFOV010001350.1:0-26002 GCA_022817685.1 Aradophagus sp. ZL-2020
CAGTTTGAGAATGGGGGTTTTTCATTACCATTTTGAGAATGGGGGTTCTTCATTGTCAGTTTGAGAATGGGGGTTTTTCATTGCCAGTTTGAGAATGGGAGTTCTTCATTATCAGTTTGAGAATGGGAGTTCTTCATTGTCAGTTTGAGAATGGGGGTTCCCAGCCATCGAAATGTTGTCCATCAGTCCCAAAGTAATACAATTTTTTCAAGTTCTCATTTGAAAATGTTAAACACGAATTTTAAAAAATCCAACCAACGTACGATACTTTGGTCCCGGCATTTCCCACGACCCTTTTCTACGACTCGGCGTCGTTTGATTGGTCAGCCGTCAAATTGGCCATTAATAGCGGCCGCGCGCTCGGCCAACTTTTTCCCCTCGGCTTTCATGTGTCGCCGATCGCAAATCGATGACGAATCAATGAAAGATGCGCGATGCGCCGCTCGTTCTCAATTCGTCAAATTGGCCGCCAGCTGACGGGCCGCATTCCCGGCTCGATTGCCAACATCTCCGGCCTATCAATCGCGGGAAAAAACCCCTCCCCCCCGTTGCACAATCAAACTTAATACAAGTGATTCCGTTTCGATCCGGTATTCGGCAATTCTTTCGAGCTCTTCGAATTGACTTCGCTCGTCTCGGAATTACGGTCAAAGTGCAAAAATCGCAGTGTTCAAATTGACCAAGAAAAATAGTATGGTAAACATGCAACAGAAAAAGCGTGCAAAAATAATAGAAAAACAGTATGGTAAACATTCATTTTTGTTAGGAACAATAGAAAGTAATACTTATTTGTTATGTTTCTGAAATTTCCAACGTTTATTAGTAAACAAAACGAATTTATGAGAAAAAAAGCTTCGATATATATTTTTTTTTGAACACAATATTTTCATTTATAAATATAATGTATGATGTTAAATTACATTTATACAATTTTCGTTTACTAAAAAACGTTGAAAATTTCAAGTGCATTATTTGTTCAATGTAATGTAATGTTTAATAATATCAATAATAATAATAGTCATATCATAGTAATAACAATAACATATGCAATATTACACAACAACAACAATAATGACCTTGTAATATACACTTTAACTAGTTTCCAAAAAAGACAAGAACTTGTAAATATTTGATAACAAACGAAGGTGAAATGCCATTGAATGTAAACAACCCCCAAAACATTGCTATTATTTGTTTTCATTCTGTGTTTACACATTCTCATTTTGCACGTCCAAAACAATTTGCCACATTTTTCTTACAATTTCAACAACTTTTTGTAACTGACGTTGTTTTATACGAATCATTTCGATACAATTTGTCATAAAGTTGTTGAAAAAAGGTCATCACGAAGATGAAAAACTGACAAGAAAAAGGTGTGCAAATATAAGCGCCGATTTAACGTTGAGCAAACGATAAAAAAAGAACTTCTTTACCTTCTTTTTTCGTAGGAAATATTTGCAAATCCATTGGCATTCCTCTTACGATTTTTCTTAATCGTTTTTGTTTAACGGTCACAACTATTAATTTGAGCGGCAACAATGTATGCTAAGTACTCGAGAGTTCGATCGAACGCGTGAAATATCCGATCGAAGGCAATCGATGCGCATGCTAATTGCCTCGTGAATAATAATGACCGTTTTTCAGTGGTTGTCGTTCACTGAATTAGACGGCCAAGAATTGGACTGCAAGACTCGACGCCGGGAATGTGTAACTTGTTGTTTGACGCAATTAACGGGCGCGCTGCAGTCGACTTTGAAACTGACGAAATTTCTTTTCCTCGACGGTAAGTTGGGATAAATTCAACAAATCAATTTCGCGGAATCAATGGCATAAACAAAAAGTAAACAAATTTCAAGTTTTAATAGTAAAAAGATTTTTAAAATGAATTGGGTTAAAAGTTTTTGCTCAATTTAAACAAAAATTACTTTGATTTTCATTTTTTTTTGATTCAAGGTCAGTCGCAAAATTTTTAATATCAGATAGAGACTTGTTTGTAATGATTGAGTTCGTTCAATTTTTATTGTTTTATGTTGCATATGTATAATGTATATACGTGATGAAATAACGATTTTGAACAAATCATATATAAATTATATGTACGCCATGTATAGATTAATGAATTATATATGAGATTCACATAATCAAAATACATGTGAAAATAACGATTTCGAAGTTTTTATAAATGTATTATTTATAAATTATACCCAAATTACATATTGATCATATATACACCTTATAAAACAATAAAATTAGATAAAGATTGATGAAGTATCAATAAAGCAGCATTTGATCGGTTCAGCCATTTTGGTCGTCCGCAGTTCGGAAATGGCTCAAATACGGCTGCGGCCGCTCAGGTGCGAACACACCAACACATTCAACATGTTAAGGTCAACAACATTTAACTTATAAATATCATAACATACATGTGTCATTTGAAGTCACCTTCAAACATGTTATTCGATGAGGAATCGAATTTGTTTTTGTTAGAAAAATGTAAACAAAAAAATGTAAATACAAAAAAAATTAAATTTTTTGTATTAAATGTACATTTTTAGCAATTATTATACTTGAGAACAAATGATAAATAAAAATATCAAAACTTTTCACTTAATCAAAAAAATAAACTTTTTCTTCGTACACATATTCCTAATCTTTATTAACTCCTAACTTTATTAACTGAGATACCGATTTCAGATAAAATTGCCGCTGAAAATGACCACTGTACATGTAATATATTTTTTTACCTTTTTTTTATTAGGTCATTGTATTAGATATCATATTATCGTCGAATACAATACAAAAATAAAGAGATAACATGGATTAAATGTAATAATTGATTGATATATGAAACAAAATATTATTCAAATGTCGAGAAACCAGTGCTTTTTGTTGAATGCAATAAATAAGTTGACATTGTTATTATTATCACAATGCTATTCCATATTTATATTTCGTTTTGTTTACATGTCATTCTTATTGTACATTTCTATTCAACGTTGTTTATGTATCATTGTTATTCTATATTTATGTTCAAAGTTATTTATATTTACATTTTCACATGATTCGTGAACGAAAACAATTGTAAAAATGTATAACAAAGTTAAAGCGGCAACAAAAATGTACCATTTACATTGAAAAAAGGAAAACAAACAAAAAATAATGATGTTGTTACATTTTCATTTAACAATGTTTTGCTCAAAGACTCGCCTCTGAAAATGACATCCTATTCAGGAGCTTGATCAGAAAATATTGAAAATTGATCGTACGAAAAGATTTTTGAACACACATACGCATAAATGTGTTTTTATAACAATCGGGCTTTTCCTTTTATCCGCCGACGGAGCGGAAAATTTAATCGACTTTAAGAAGATTGCGCTGGAAAATAATCGCCGGCGTTGAGATATTTTCATTTCGTTCGAGGCATTAATTATTTGATCACTGGTCATTAAAGTAAAGTTACATAATATTTACAGTTAATTTATCTGAAATGCTATAAATATGCGCGCAAGAACAATCGACGCCGTGTTTGGAACAAGCTAGAAAAATGCAATTAAAATGCTATTGTTTTTCTCGTCTTCCCTTCCGATTCGTCTTGGCTTTCTACGTTTTCCGTAACATTGTCTGAATCCCGTGTCGGCAATGATAAATAATGAAAATCATATATTTGTATCCCGCGGTGAAAGTCGCGAGCGAATCAACGCGCGCGAAACAATTGTAACGATCGAAACGGTTCGTACTTTGACGGAAACCTTGAAAATGATTTCGAACGTGCAACTGAAAGAATCCGCGCTCTGTTCTCACAACCTACAAAGCCAGTGTCGAAATTCTAATTTTTTTTCTCACGCGGAATTATATTCGATTAAGGCTTAATGATTTCCATTCATCGCGTTTCGTAAACCCTTGAATTATGCGAAACCTCACACTTTTCAACGACGAGAAAACGACGAGAGATATTTAATGACAAAATTATACATTGCGTTTTCAAAAGTTTATGGTAATAGTTACAAGATCTTGTCGGGAACTTAATTAGAAGCTTTTTCATTGTAAACGACTTTCAGTTCTTTTGAAATGTCAACAAACATTTGCAAACAAACGTTCGCGATGTTAAAAAATAACGAAAAACGAAAATATACAAATCGACAAAACAAAGTCAACTATAAAAGCAAAACAAAAAAAAAGAAAACAGAAACCACAAACATTTCGTTTGAGAACGAAATGTAAATAGGCTCGCAAACAAAATAACTTCAAACTGAACTAAAAAAAAAAAAAAAAAAACAATAACATCGAGTACAATAATGTATTTCTTTTTATTCAAAAAAATAAGGTCAATTGTAATAACAAAAATGAAACAAAACACAGTGAGGATAAGAATGACATTGAAACGAAACGAACATTATTTTGAGTGTCAAAAGTGATGGGGTCGTCAACAGTGGGATGGAAAAACAAAAACAATGTTAATTGAGTTAGATTACCTGAGCAGTAGCTGTGCCGGTGGCGGCACGAAAATGAAGCATGATGAGGAGGCAAAGCCCACGCGCGAGGATCATCGTGTTGTCGCGGGGCTCACGCACGTGTCAAGTCAAAGGTGAGCATACACACCGGGGGATGGGGGGCACATTCACACACGTTCGGCCGGGCCGGGCGACGCTCACATCACCGCGCGACTGGACCGATCCGGCATTCGCGGGCGCATGTCGTCGTGCTCGTCCGTTGGCTCACGTCCCGCGCGCATACGTCTTCACCCCGCAAGCGCAACTCACCAACTGAGCGGTCCCGCCGACCGGCCGACCGACCGACCGACCGGCCGGCCAGCGCAACGCCGAACTCTCAGGATATCGAGATGAGTGCAGCGCACGGTGAAGAACCGAGGGGAGACCCAGCTCAAACGTCGGCCTTCTCGTTGCATCGCATCTTTTTCACACCGAGACTACTGTGAGGTATGACAGATACAATTTATTTATAATGTTATTCGACCTTCAAAGGAAAAGGGACAACATTTCGATTTCGCCCGCTTTGCAGCCTTGTTTTCTATTGAGTGAAATCGGTTTGAAGGTCATGTTTACTGGGGTGTGTATTGTTTATAAATAATTCATTTATAATGTTATTTGATCTTTGAAGGAAAAGGAAGAACATTTTGATTTCACCCGTTTTGAAGCGTTGTTTTTTTATCGAGAATTGTTTGAGTTTGAAGGTCATGTTTACTGTAATGAGTATTGTGTTATCTTATTTGTAGGCAAAATGAATATGTGATTTAGAAGCAAGGTGAAAATCGAAGTGTTTTCTTTTGAAATTATAATAAACATGAACAATAATTATTTTAGTTTATGTTAGCAATAAAATCCAAGTTTGATTATTTCCAATTATTAGGAACAAAATGGAAATAGTTTCGATTGTGAAAAATGTTTTTTTTTTTAATTCGAAACGTAAAAAAAAGTCGATGGAAAACAAAAACATCGGCGACAAATGCATCGGCGTTTGTTTACACTTCTAATGTATTAGAACAAACAAAAGAACTTTTGAAAATAAAAACATTTCGATTTGATTTTACCAGTTTATAAAAATGTTTGCTTATTATTATTATTTCTTTTTTTTTTTACAATTATTATCAAATATTATGTAATATTTATGGAATACACTTTTTAATAACTTCTATTGAAAGTTTGACTTAATTTACGGACCTGCTGCATCGGCCCAAACGTACAAAAGGTTTCTACATGTAAACATCAATTTTTGTTATTACATCGGTGTCCGGAATGTGTTAAACAACTCCGAAACACCACCCGCTGAGAGAAATCAAATTTCGTGCAAAATCAGAATCAAAGTTTTTCTTTTACCAAAACAAGTTTATAATACATTTATATTTAGTTTTGCCATTGAAAAAGTGTTGAATAACTTCAAAATATTTATAAAAATTTTCATTTTTTCCAATAATCATATTTTCACCGTGAAATTTATATAAAAATAAAGTATGTAAAATGGCTTCTTCTAAAAAGGAATTAAAAAGCAACGCTTATAAGCAAATAAATAAACCAATGAAATACGTGAAATTTGGATATAACTAAAGTCAATAAAATCATCCTTTCCGACAAATTAGATAAACAAAACATATTTTAAATGCAAACAAAGTAATAAAAGTAATCACTTTCATGAAAAAAAAAATAACGGCTGAAACGAAACGTTTGTAAACAAGCGATAAAAAAAAAATCAACAAAAATATAACAGGAAACAAAAAGAAACGAGGGAAATAAATAAATCAGACAAGTGGAAAAATTAAAATAAACGCGTGAATAAAAGTACGAAGAAAGTCGTGTTTCGCGAGTGATAAAAAGTATGCGGCCTCTCGCGCGTTCGGGTATTGGTGGCTCCGCCTGCGAAGGGAGATAAATCAGACGGTCGATTGAAATTGAAAGAGGAGCGCGAGCGCGCGCCGGCACAGGTGCTCGCCGTACGAAACCCGAGTCGGTGTTTCTGGCGCGAAACGAGCGAGCGGTCCCTGGGCTCGGTTGCATTAAACGCTACATTCCAGGGCCAACGGCAACCAGTTCTCAATCGGTCTCGAATATCGAAAGTGACTCATGAAATCCTTTATACGCGCACACGTGTTAGAACGATCACTCACCCCCTTGACTAACCCCTCTTTTCTCACCTCGCCCTTCCCCTTTCCGCGTTCACCCCCCCCCCCTCTCCACTGAAGTGTTTATGATCATGATAATACTTTTCTGGAAACAAATTTGACTTAGGTTCCTTTCGTGTTAGTTTGCCTACTTTGAAAAATATTCGAATGCAAGATTTTTTTCAATTGTTAAACCAAAAGTAAGTTCTTCAAAACTAATATTTCCATTAGTAATCGAGTTAAATTCAAACAAGTCTAACAAAAATTATCTAACGAAAAGCGGCACGTTTCAAAATTAGGCCAAGCTTTCTTGAAACGTGCCACTGTTCGTTAGACGCGTCTGTATTTATACCAAATAAAAACAAATGGTCGGCAAAAATAAAATTAATAATGTAAACATCAATAACAAAACACAAACAAGACGACATAAAATCCACTAACCTTAACATCGACCTTGAAAGAAACGTTGTAGAAAAAAAAAAAACAATTTAAAAAAAAAAACGTTTCGTGAAAAGAAAGGAAAAGAAATCTGCCAGCGTTGGAGGTAGGAAGTGAAGCTCGCGCGAATTCGTTGAAAAACTAGACAATAAACAATAACAAACAGAAGAGCGGCGCGCGAGTGACAATAACAAGCGACAACAATGCCGGGGCGTGATTATTTATTAAAGTCGGCCGTAGCGTGGGGCAAGAAAATAACGTGCGGATCGGTCTGAGAGCGTGCAACAGTTAGCTCGGTCTCGGCGTCTCATTGTCTGGCCGAGCCGAACGAGAGGACTTCCCCCGGCCGCGCTTAACAAAAAGAGCGAGAAAGAAAGGGAAACAAAACGGAGGGACGCACGCACGCACACCAAAGCACGCCCGGCCACGACCAACGCGAAAAAAGAGTAAATAAAGGTCGCGGGAGGGGGGCCGAGTTCGGCCGGCGGAGGGGGAGGGACAACAAAGCGTTCCGCCGTAAATCATTGTCGGCTGTTATTTTTCGCCAAAAAAAGCGCGCGCTTTACTCGTTTGTTTCTTCCTTTTATTTTCGGGCCCTGATCTCGCGCGTCAAACTCGGGCGTGACGTTTGATTGGTCCGGGGATATTCGTTTGTATCTAATTACGACGCTCGGCGAGCAACTTATAGATACACGTTTAAAGGCTCTTTCGGTATTTTTATCGTCGTCCAAGTTTTTTTCCCCTGCGCGTTTCTCCTTCCTTTTCTGCTTCTTCTCCTTTTTTTTCGTTTGTTTTGCCTCAAGTTGTTCCTTTTAATCGTCGATAGTGTGCGTGAGAGCTTTTATGCCCGTGTCGGTAAAGTAAGGCAATTTAAGTTCGCAGCGACTCGAAAGTACGAATTTTTGCTTGCCAATTTACGTAATGTAATGTCGATGATGGTTTAAAAAAGTAAGTGATGTTACGGGTAATGCTTTTTTTTTTGCAAAACAAAATAAAAATGACCTTGACGAACTTCTGTATATTTTGGTTGCATACAATATTTTCACATTTAAATGGATAGGTTTTTATTGTTTTGTTTACTTTAATTTTTCAATTTTATGTAAAACTATTTTATGTTATTTATATTTTTGATATTTGTTGACTTGTAAAATTCAACAAAGCTGAATTTTGATTTAAAATCCTCAAAATTTACCTAATTGGTTCATAGCTTTTGAATTTTCGTTTAACCACCCTGACCGCATTCCTGCAAAATCGTCGCGTGATTTGTTGTCTGGATGGAAATTCAATCGCTAATAGACTTTCGTTTACGAGTTAGATAAAATACCTTACACAGCCTCGGAGTTTGTAAATAAAGTTCTCCTAAATTATTAGTTTTGATACATTTTGTTATTTACTGAAAAAGTTGTATCAGCATTGGATTCAATATTGAAAACATATTTGAAAGAAGTATTTTTTTTTTTTTTTTTTTTTCGTAATATTATATTTGACCTATTTTCATTCATTAAAAAAAAATTCAACATTTGTAATTATTTTTTTATCTCGATACATCCACTGTCATATTCCGCATAATTTATTTCTTCATATTCACTATTATTGGTTTATTATCAACCAGCAGACAGTGGGGTTTTGACTTCGGCATCTTTGCAAACGTTATCTTATTTACAACTTTCGCTGTCTATTTATGATAATTGTTATATTTGTTGTACAATCAAAGCCGCTTATCATCGTGTTTTTGGAGTTGCGGGGTAGGTAGATACTATTCATTACATGTTTATTATTGTTCTGCAAGAAAAAAAAAAAAAAGGAAAAACAAAAAAGAAAAAAAGCCGAAAGAAATAACATCGATTAGTTTAATTTTTTTTTCAATTATAAAATTCAAAATGATATACAGACCCTTTTTATTTGTCAACAAGTCATTCGATAAATATTATTATTTACAAATACAACGATGAAAATACATTTAAAACTTGAATACGTTATTATTTCGCAGCATCAGATCATTTGTGAAAATTCAACGAACACGATCCAAAACGTTAAAGTTTAACTTTTTGACCTTTATTCAACTTTATTCTACATTACCAACAAAACAACAGATAACGACCTTTCGGCGTAGCAATTTATTTGTATACACACATTTCAATTTCAAACATCAACTAAACCCAAATGTAAACAACAACAATGTTTTCAACTCAAAGACGCAAGATAAAGTACTGCACGTCTCGTGGTGAAATATTAAATATCTCGACGAAATTTCGCCGGCGTCGTCATCCAGATCAAACGGATTGAAAGTTTGATTTGAAAAAAACCCAACTGTGCGACACGCGCGCACAGATTTGACTGCCCGACACCTGGAACAAAGGTTATTCCTGCATGGTAACAGGTGTGCGAACGTTCCTTCGCAGAGGGCAAAAAAAATAAAAGAGAAAAAAAATTGAAAAGGAACGACACGAGGAAATTATACAAGTTCTACTTGTATACGCCAACTACCGTTCGCTCATTGGCATTGTCCCGCCTACTCGAAGCGACCAGACAGCGTCGTTTCTTTCTCCCGTCTCTCTCCCTCTCGCTTTCTTACGCCCTCTCTTTTCCTCGCCTTTATTCCACCCCTCTTTTTTCTTGTTTCATTATTTATATACACATCGGTGGTTGGTGTTGTACCTTCACGCCGAGAAACGCTGATTTACGACTATTTAAATACAAAGGGATATCACCGCGCTGCTCTTCGACGAAATCAAAAGCCAAATGCAACGAAATTTCAATTTCAATCAATCCTCGCAACGATTTCTCTGCTTATTTTTAACGCGAAACCTGGGGACGGGCCTTTTTGCTGAGTTAATTAAGATTAGATTGAGATGATAGTCTTTTGGCTTTTCGATTATTATATAGGGTGTCCTCGACCGAAATATTCGCGATTTAAATTGAATTTAATTGAAATTGCTTGAGAAGGGATTTCGTTTTGGGACGCTAAGTAAGAAGAAATGAAGTTGCATTTGAACATTTTGTAGTTAAAATACTAGTGCGATATTTTATGGTAAAAAAAAAAGATTTTTGTTATTATAAAAATAAAATGCTTCAATTTTTTAGTTTATTTATAAAACTATTTATTTTAAACTGCTTTGAAGGTCATTGGATATGAAAAGCCATTTATTTACAAAAAATTTTTTAATTTCTTTTGCAATAATAATAACCATAATCATGTGAAGTTATAAAATTGTTCACCGCTCGGATTCTTTAAACATTTAAACGACAATACAAAAATATACACCTCAAACTATCCGATTCATTCATTGAACTTAAGTACAATATCAATACTCGTTACGTTATTCCGTGAAATTTCTACCTCGTCACGATCGCCTTTTGTCGCGAAAACGTGTTTCCGAAGGATTTCAAATTCGTTCGTAAAAGCGGTAGTCCGTAAAGTTCATCATTATAGAACTACATAACGTTCTGTTACTTTTTTTTTTTTCTTATATCGAATACAATAACATTTTAAATTTCCGCCCAAGGCTGCCCCGAAGACTCAACAATTACATCTCAATACGAAAAGATTCTCGGAAAACGGACGTCAATAATTCTCACCCTAATCTCCATTTTCCATTTAATAATATTTCGGCGGAGCATTTTTTGTAATCGAAAAGAAAGACGCGCAGGAAGACGTTATAAAGACAGGACATAATAGAGAATACAATTATTGCCTGTATTATACACGGAGATAAATTGAAATTAATTTATGTTGAACCAAGAATAACATTTTTAACATTTATCATGGTAATAAATTTAATATTAACAAAAATTACAGTAAATAAATACGACTTTGTATTTAATATAAAAATGATCTTATTAATTAGAACTTCCTTCAAGCTTCCATCTCGAAGCTAAACATAAATATTTTTCATACAACTATTTAATTGTGCAACTAAACACATTTCGAAACAAATTCTTTCAAAATTAACGTATTATCTTCCAGTTTTTTAAGTCGAAAGAATTTTCCACTTTTATCGTCGCAATTCGTAACCAGCATTTCATTGTCGCCATCATCGACAACTGACCAAAAATCGTGAAAATAAATTTCTAACACACGTCTATTTTCGTCGCTTGATGTCGTGGTGCAAAATTTAATTTTGTCTAACTTCAACGATTGCGCGCAATTGTTTAGACTGTAAATAGTAATGGCACAAAGTTTAGCAACACAAATCTCCTCTGGTTCCTCGAAATTGATGACTTTGGAATAATGATCCAGGTTGTCGATGATCAGAACGGTCGGAATCGTAGAAAATGTGTGGAGATCGACAATTTTATCCACGAGTTCTTCATAATCAGATAAATACCTGTAAATTAGTAATTCAAATTGAATAGACAAATTGTGAATTAATTACTTATTAGTTCAGTCATTTTTAAATTGAATGCTAATAAATGATATTTTTATTTCTTTTCTTGTTAATTTTTGTTCTTGTGCGTTCATATTTCTCATTGCTTTTTGAATAAAATAAAACATTACATGAACTTTATTCGTTTTAAAGAATCTGCATTTGACTGTTCTCTATCGTGAAAAATTGCTGGTAATTCTTGCCACTGTTTAGAAGATATGTACAACACAGAATCTCCTTGTTCAGCTAAATGAATTGCTGTCTGAAAAAAACATTCTTTATATTATCATGAAGTTAATTTAAAATTTTTAAATTATCCAATTATTATCGTACTCTACTGTTCTATCATTATTATTATTGTTATTATTATTATTGTTATTATATCATTACTTATTATTGATATGAATATTTGATTTGATTATACCTCAAACATCAAAATCCTTGCGAGTTCGGCTTTTCCAAAAAAAATTACACCTTTCACTCGATTATCCATGATTCCCTAATACAAAAAAGAAAGTCATTATTAATTAATAATTAAAAACAAATTAATCGACTTTTTCATTTTTATCTTTTTTTTTTTTTTTTTTATCAACACGAAAATTATAAATTTTAAAATTAAACGTAAAGTTTAAATTTAAATATTTACATTTTTCAGATTTATCAACAATATTCTGCCGCAATGTTTCAAAAATTACCGCCCGTACACTTCGAGGAGTTACAAAAGTTCAACAGCACTTTACCGATCTAGGAAATACGATCAACAAAACTATCTAAAAGATAAATGAAACGTGAGGTTAAATAAGATAACAGGAACATTGAGTTACTGTTTTCGGATCTAAAAGAAACAGTGCAACAAAATCGTAAGTTTTTTAAATTAAAAGCAAAAAACTATTACCTTTATAGTAAATTTCTTCGTTAATAAATATTAAACATGAAATTGTTCAAGCTACTCTAACTGTTTCATTTATCTAACCACATTAAAAAAAATTGTATACATTGTATATCATAACCAACTCGTCCTTTTGTCCTCTTTTATTTACACTTGAAAAGCGGAAAAGGAAGTGAAAGAATTATGAATTCTTGCAATAAGATTGCTCTTTTGACATAATTTTGAAATCAATACCTCTGTCACTTTTTTTTGAATAAAGAAAACAGAGACAAAGGTAACACAACAAATTAAATTGATTAAAAGGTTTCGTGAATTAATATTAAATGTAAACTTCATTTTTGTTGTCTTTTGATAAAATTAAATTAAGTGGTTCATTGGTTAAAATCTATATTTTATTTTAATTTTAATTGCACCCGTTGTATACATTTCTAGTACAACGAATTTTCATTGGTCGCTTGAACGTGCAATAGATTTAGGTTAGGTGTCAAGAAATAATAAAAGATACTAACGCATCGGTATCTTGCAACGACTTAAAGCGAGTAGAGGTTAAATGGTTAAATACCTTTTGCTGTGTGAGCCAGTGATAGAATAATTTTCATAGAAACAAGTACATAAATTATTGTAAAAAAGTACTTATTATCAAAACGGCAACCAACAAATTTTTCACGCATCATAAGGGAAAAAATGTTAACTGAGATTGCTTGCTTGACAATTAGCGGCAAATGTTTATATCATCGGCAATTCTAACCTCACTTGAAAATGACAACAACTGAAAATATGAATTGCGAAAATCAAATTTCAAATTTTGTTAACGACGTTTTGGTAAGTTGTGCACAGAAAAGTATAAATAATTATTAATCGTATGAACATTTAATTGCATTTTATTTGTACGTGTTACAATGTTTATTATACATATAAATTAGGAGTAAAATTATTGAAATAATAAAAACTTGTTTTACATGATACAAGAAAAAAGTATTTGGTTCAAATAGTCACAGTCATCTACCAATTACACTTAAAATATTATGACTTATCAGAAAAGTTATTTTATAAAAAATTTTGGGATACTTTTTATTATATATATAACTTTAATAGAAAAACAATTTGACTTTTATATAATAACATTTATATTTCAGAGAGTTGAAGCGATTGAGGAAGCTTTTAGTTGTGTGCTAGTTCATAACATAGAAAATGAAAAAGCGAAAATAACAGAATGGCAACGAGAATTGACAAATATCATATCAGGACTATCGAACGAACAGCAAGAAGTTGCTGTTCGACAGTTTTTAATTTTAACGGCTACTATGACAAATCACAGCAAATTACAGATGTTGCTATCTATGCTAAGAAATCTTGTAACTGGTGGTACTTTACAAGCAAGGTGATTATTAATATTTTAATATATCCATTTAATTGAAATAAATTTGTAATTTTGTGTGAAATTTTTTTTACAGACTAGTATGTGATTGTATATTGAATTGTGATAAACTCCAATATCAATTGCAAGATTTTTGGGTAGAATGTTTCAATCTTATTCGTATTATTATCGGCGGTGTTGGCTACAAAGGAGTCAGAGGAATAATGAAGGTAATATTGTTAATATGTTTTCAAAATTGAAGCAAATAATTAAAAAAAAAAAAAAAAAATAAATAGTTTAAAAAAGAAATAAAACAAAATGTATGTTCACTTTGTTAATAATCAAATTATATGTTGATAGATATGTATTGAAAAAGCTCAAAGTTTTCCATCAAAATTAGACTCGTCTATGTTACCTCAATTCAAAGCACTGGAAAATGTTATAGAATACATTTTTGATAGGAATGCTTGTCTTCTACCAAGTTACTTCATTGTCAATGAAATATTGAAAGATTATCCAGATCAGAAATGGCCACATTGGGTAACTATATAAATAAATTTTAACTGTTTAGTCAAGTGGAAATGTAATTTTCTTTGAAATGTTTATTTATTTATTTATTTATTATTAATTTGGACCCAGTAGGGTATTCCCATTGTAGGATCCTATTTACAATTTTGTTAACAATATTTTATGTTAATAATTGTTAATGTTAATAATTTATTAAAATTGAATTTCTTCTTTAGAAATTGGCAAGATTACTGTCGAATTTTGTGGACAGCTTTAGACCAACTGCACAAATGGTATCTATCGTTGGTCGTTCAAAAATGCTTCCTGTAGTAGAACACACAGGGTATGCAGATCACCTATTAAATCCTTGGATTTTAGACCCAACGACTTTGAAATTTTCTTTAAATGGCAGTTTACCTTACGATGAAGATCTATTGCAACCTCAAACAAAATTATTGAGATATGTTTTAGAGCAACCTTACAGTAGAGACATGGTTTGCTCCATGTTAGGTTTACAAAAACAGGTCAGTTGGATTATTTATTCAACATTAACCAACAGCATCTTTTTATATTCTTCAATAAATTAATATTGTATTATGAAAATAGAATGATCATAATAATAAAATCTTATTTCTAATTCTTAATTAGCATAAACAAAGATGTGTTGCTCTGGAAGAACAGCTAGTAGAATTAGTTATTCATACAATGGAACGTTCAGAAAATGATCCGACTTTAACAGAAGGATTAGATGGCACTTTGGCTCACCACTGGATTTGGTTACATTTGTCTTCACAACTAATTTATTTTGTTCTCTTTCAATTTGCGTGTTTCCCAACTTTCGTCATGGCCATTCATGACAAGGTACAACTTGTTTTTATTATGAATCCATCATTTCAATTTCAGAATCATTTACTTAATCAATTAACATATTCTACTTAAAACTCCATTTATAAACACAAGAGTTTCAAGTGAAAGTTAAAAAGTTTTTTATACTAAACTAAAAATTAATGCAAATATATTAATAAAAATATATTGGGCGAATTTCAGTTAGATGGCCGCGAATGGAAAAAAGGCAGAGATCACCTTATGTGGGTACTTTTACAATTCATCTCAGGCAGCATTCAGCGAAATCCAGTAATTGTTACAAAATGTTTAATATTTACTACAATTTTTTTAGTACAAATTCGAATTTCAATAATTTCATACTTTCTTTTGTAGCTATCAAATTTCTTGCCAGTTTTCAAACTCTATGATCTTTTATATCCTGAAAAAGAGCCACTACCAGTACCTGATTGTACGCAACCACTTTGCACCCATCAAATGGCAATAATGTGTATATGGATGCATCTCCTTAAAAAAGCTCAAACAGAACACACAAATATTCATCGTCCGATTCCACATACTCTAAAGGCACACAATGAGTATGTATCAAAATGAAAATGTGTATTGATTGCAATATTAATCTTTATGTAAATTAAAAAATTTGTATTTTTATATTTATTTATCGATTTTTAATTTATATTGTTTGTATTTGTATTTGTCCAGATTCCTTCAACATCTGGCTATGCCCAATGCTTCATTGTGCATGGGTTCAGATTATAGAATTGCTCTTTTATGCAATGCTTACTCTACCAATCATGAATACTTTAGTAGACCAATGGCTGCTCTTTTTGATACTATTATGGGAACTCAAAAGGTAGGCAAACTGTGCACATTTTATATAATTTAATTTGAACGTTAAATATTCATGATTTTCAATTTATTAACATTTGTTTCATGTTATTCTTGTTAGAACCAACAACAACAACAGCCAATGCCGACATTGCAAAATAATGCAGCTTTAGCAAATGGACCAACGACTCCATTATCAATGTCAGTTTTGGATTCGCTAACGGTTCATGCAAAAATGAGTCTCATCCACAGCATTGTTGCTCATGTAATAAAGTCAGCGCAATCAAAAGGTCAAATCTCTTTGCCGCCTGCCCTTGTTGAAACATACAGTCGACTTTTGGTGTACACGGAAATTGAAAGTCTTGGGATTAAAGGATTTATAAGTATGTTAAAAGAAAAAAATACTAAAGTAAAAAAAAGAAAAAAAAGAAGGAAGACAACATTTTGATTTATAAAATTTTTTTATTCATTCAACAGGTCAACTTTTGCCAAATGTATTTAAATCTCATGCTTGGGGTACTTTATACACACTTTTGGAAATGTTTAGCTACAGAATGCATCACATTCAACCCCACTATCGCGTGCAAATTCTATCTCATCTTCATAGTTTAGCTGCTGTGCCACAGACTAATCAGACACAACTCCATCTTTGGTAAACTTTGTTATTTTTTGATAATTTAAATAACGAAAAGAAACTATATCAAATTTTAAACTGCTTGAAGGAAATGAGTAAAGATACTCTCGACTTTAGTAGTTTACTTACTTTAATTTCGTATCAAAGAGTTTTTTTAATTAACTTAAAATTATTTATAATTGGCAGATAATTAAAAATATTGAATACTAAATTTATTTATAATAAAAAAAATAATAATGTTAAATATGAATCAATGTATTGTAGCGTTGAAAGTACGGCACTACGGATGATTACGGGTTTAGGATCTAGAGAAGTTCAACCGCAGCTTTCTCGATTTTTATCTGAACCAAAGACACTTGTATCTGCTGAATCTGAAGAATTGAATAGAGCATTGGTTTTAACATTAGCAAGGTCAATGCACGTTACAGGTATTTCAAATATCATATATCAACATTTTATGAAGTATTATTAAATTTAATGAATGAATCATAATTATTAAAATTTTTTATGTATTAATATTATGATTTTTCAGGTGCCGATTCTTTAAGCGGAACATGGTGCAAAGAATTGTTAAACACAATAATGCAAAATACACCACATTCATGGGCAAATCATACATTGCAATGTTTTCCACCAGCTTTAAGCGAGTTTTTCCAACAGAATAGTGTTCCTAAAGAAACTAAACAACAGATAAAAGTAAAATGAATAATTTTTCTTCCCTTTATATAATACTTCTTGAAAAATATGTAACAATTTTTTGTTTTATATTAGAAAGCTGTTGAAGAAGAGTACAGAAATTGGTCCTCGATGAACAATGAAAACGATATAATTTCTCACTTTTCTGTATCTGGAACCCCTCCACTATTTCTTTGTCTTCTTTGGAAAATGATTTTAGAAACAGATCGCATAGGACCGATAGCATACAAGTAATAATACAATCCTTATATACATTTTGAATAGATCACTGTTATAAAGTATTAACATACAAAATTAAAAAAAAATTACACTATTTACCAGAATTGGACATAAAATACTTTAGTTATATTTTATTATCATTTTTTCATTGCAGAATTTTAGAAAGAATAGGTGCTAGAGCATTATCAGCCCATTTACGGATGTTTTGTGACTACCTCGTTTTTGAATTTGCTAATAGCGTTGGTGGTCAACACGTAAATAAGTGTGTGGATACAGTGAATGATATGATTTGGAAATATAATATCGTAACGATTGATCGATTGATTTTATGTCTGGTATGTATAGTTAAAATATTAGATATTTATAAGAGTGGTTAAAATTTGGAAAATCTAGAAATCCTGGAAAGTCAGGGAATTTGATTTATGAAAAATGTTGTCAACTCTGTCTATGTCAACAATTAAACAATTTTTTTTAGTTCAATTTTATTTTAATGTATGATCATTCACAGGCGTTGAGAACGAATGAAGGCAGTGAAGCACAAGTTTGCTTTTTCATTATCCAGTTGCTTTTGCTCAAGCCATCAGAATTTCGTAATCGTGTTGGAGAATTTGTTAAGGAAAACTCCTCCGAACATTGGAAGCAGTCGAATTGGCATGAAAAGCATCTTGCTTTTCATCGGAAATATCCAGAAAAATTTGCACCTGAGGGAATCATGGAACAAACGACAGGAGGTCCAAGCCAATACCAAAGTTTGCCGGTATACTTTGGCAATGTCTGTCTAAGATTTTTGCCTGTCTTTGATATAGTCGTTCATCGCTACCTAGAATTGCCTCCAGTAACTAAGAGTTTGGAAATTTTATTAGATCATTTGGGTTGTCTTTACAAATTTCATGGTGCGTATGTCAACTTATAACATTAATAAGATTCATTTTCTACGAATTGTCTTTTTTCATATTTGTGATTTACGAGTACATATTTAGTTCAATACTTGAAGAATCGTCATTAAATAATACACAATTATTCATTCACATGATATTATTGAATTGTTCATTAACTCTTATAGATCGTCCAGTTACTTATTTATATAATACTCTGCATTATTATGAACGAGCATTACGAGATCGACCGCCTCTCAAAAGACGCTTAGTCTCTGCAGTCTTGGGATCGTTAAGAGAAATTCGAACGCCAGGTTGGGCTCTTACAGAAGCATATCAAAAATACATGGCTGATGACTCAGTAGCTTGGGTGCCGGAACTTGATTATTACGTGCGACTTGTCCAGAGAATGGTTGACAGTAAGTTATTACCATATTATATGCCGTTTTTCCAACTAATAATTTCAATACTTGATTTTTACAAATTGGTAATACTGTATAGTTTGTATATGATCCTTAACAAAGTATTCTTTCAATTTCTCTTCATTACATGATGCAATTTTTCAGCCATGTCAGGAAACGCCAACTTCTCATCAACTGACTGGAGATTCAATGAGTTTCCCAATCCAGCGGCACAAGCTCTATATGTGATCTGTGTTGAAATTATGGCAATTCCTGTTGCTCCTAATTTAGTAGCTTATTCTTTATTGGACGTTGTTCTAAAAGGGTATGCATCTTTTAAAATTAATTTATTAAATTAACGAAATGTTATTATTAATTAATAATTATTGATAGACTGTTTCTATCTTTGTTAAAATGTATAGCGACAGTAATAATATTAATAATAAATTAAGTAATAATTATTAAACAAAAAAAAACAATTCTATTTACTCTTTAGGTACGTCAGCGTGCCATCAGATGAGATTCGCCTGATGATAAACTGTGTGGGTTTAATTCTGGCAGCATTACCTGAATGTTATTGGTCATCATTGC
This sequence comes from Aradophagus sp. ZL-2020, assembly GCA_022817685.1. Classification (NCBI taxonomy): domain Eukaryota; kingdom Metazoa; phylum Arthropoda; class Insecta; order Hymenoptera; family Scelionidae; genus Aradophagus; species Aradophagus sp. ZL-2020. The sequence goes on from JABFOV010001350.1 coordinate 19,259, forward strand.
ATGATAAACTCGTCGAAACTGTGAAAAGTCCAGCTTTGGCAACTTGGCAATACAAAAATTTAACACCGTTCCACTTATTTAAGTTCAATACTACGCATGATTGTTTATTGGACAACAGATATAGTTATACATTAGCTTTGGCCCATTCAATCTGGCATCATGCTGGTGCTGGTCAAATTGCAACTATTCCACAGTAAGTCTCTGCTTAAACATATGATAATATTCATTTCAAGAGTCTGAATAGTCACTGAACTTTCATTACTTTAAATTAATTGAAAAATAAGTCCTAGTTTGTATAAATTATTAATGAATCGTTGCATTAGGTTTATCAAGGAGAAGATTCAGCCGGAAGTAACCAGTGAAGAGCAACTAATTTATGTCTGTCACCTTATTGGTCCAACTTTGTCGAGGTTCAACGCAGAAAGGCCAAGATGCGTGGTGGATTTGGCATTAAGTCTGTATGAAATGTTGGAACAAGTGGATCATGCCCAAAGTCACTTGCAGTTCATGGATCCCATTTGCGATTTACTGTATCCTTTGAAAATAACTTTATTATATTTATTATTTTATATCCTTATAATTTTAATATCTTTGTTATTTTCACATTTACATTTTTAAGTAAATTTGATTATTTGATAATTTTTGTACTCGTTAACTTTAACAAAAATTTTACACTTCGTTATGAAAATGAAGGAACTTTAACATTATTTTTCAGTTACAATGAATATGAATTTTCCTTAACTAAAATCATTTACAGATATCACATAAAGTACATGTTTATAGGCGATTTAATGAAGTCAGAGATGGAAACGATAATTCGGAGATTGAGGCCAGCATTGCAGATGCGATTACGTTTTATCACCCATTTAAATATTGAAGAGATTCAGTCTTCCAGAAATTCGACCGTGCCTGTAACAGGCACGGTTTCTCAAAACGAAACTCCTGTTGTTTAGGTGAATTTTCCTTATTTATTTTTTATTTGCATTGTTGCCAGGTTTAATGTCAAGTAAGAATTTTATATACAGTATTGTCTATTTCCGTTTTGTATTATTACAAAATTAACAAACTCAAAGATATAAAAACCTGTTATAAGGTCTATTTGAAATGATGTTTGAAGATTCAATTAATTGGTAATTGATGCTAAAAATAGGTGTAAAATATTTTGAACACATCGTTTTCAGTAAGAAATATTACGGATTCAAAGTGAAAAAAATGTTAATATGAGGTTTTATATCTTATGAGTTGTTGCCTTAAAGAAATAAATATTGACAACAATCGTTTATAAACATATAAGAAATTTTAGACTGACTAAATAGTATAAACTTCCGTAGTTATGCGTCAAGAAAACGATATAAAAGGTATATATACCTAAAAATATATACATAAATCTATATTGAGATGGTCTCAAAAAAAGTTCCTCGCAGAGCAAAAACTATTAATTACCTATAAAAAATAAAGAAATTGTTTTAAAATATCGTCCTACACTACTAAAAATTAATTATTATTATTATTATGTTAACTAAAACTGAAAGAAGTCTGCATGAAAAAATAATTTTTGAAAAATTTAATTTTTTTTAATGTACATTTTTTTACGTACATATTTAAATTTTTGTGTGTTTTTTTTTAATGTACATTTTTTACACACATATTTTAAATCACAATCGTAATGTAAAATTTAATATGATTATGATAAACTCCATCCGTAATTATCAACTGGCTTGTAAAGCCATTTACGTTATTTATAAAACGACTTTTTTCAAGGTAGTAAGTCCTGATACATTTTCTTCGTTATATCCGCCAGTAATTTTAATTATTCATAACGTCAAATGAAAATGTAAACTTTGCAAAATTTTGTTTACCTATTATTGGCTAATTCACGTTTATTGATGTTTCATGGTACATCATTCCAAGCAGTATAGAACGTTTCTAAATATCATTTTCCTTATAATTTAATTAAAAAAATATTTTTTCTCTGCGCAGAAAAAAATTATGATCATCTTCAAATATTATATATATATAATTTCTGATAAAGTGAACGTTTATTATGATTATAATAGTTATAAGAAATAATGTAATTTAAGACCTTGTACAATATTGTATTTAAAAATACACTTTTTTAAAAATAATATAATTTTTTTGAAAAAAAAAGTAGAGACATAAAAACAAGTAGAATTTTGTAGCATATATTCTATTTTATTTACAAAGAATGTTAAATAAATTTTATATTTTAAATCTTAACCAAATTAAAACAAATTATAAGTTATAAATTTTCATAAGATATTATATTTAAGGCAAATAAAATACAGAATTTGTACAAACATTGCAAGTCTTTCTCTCATCACGAAAGGGGAATCTTAGCAATTTTTCAATTATAAGATTTAATTGTTAGATCCATACATTATTGTCTCGCAAGGCTTAAGTATAATTTGTTAAATATCTTTTCGTTTAAATTCGTTCGACGGGCCTACAATGAAATATCATTTGCTGAACGACAGAGGATATGTTTCGTTTTCAATTTTCATAAAGCTGAAAAGCTCACAAATGCGTAGGATTCATTGTGTCTAAAATATCGTTTTACGTTGCTCTGTTGTTTCTCCCCCACTTTCAATAAAGCTTTCCTTTTTATGTAAATACTGATAATTCGTTCTAGAGTAAGCGGAATAATATAATTTTTGCCGAATTCAATGCAAAGTTGTTGGTATTATTGTCATCGCTTAGCTTCGATTGAATTGACTCGTTGATCACTTTCTTAGAAATTATCAAAATCGGCATTTCCTTCACGGTGCGACTCGACAAGCTTAGCAAATCTCTCGCAAGATTCTGCGTTTTCCATCACAAAAGGCTGATTACGCATTTCTCCAATCCAGTTCATCTGTAAATTAATATACGTCAGTCTTCTTCATTCATATTCAAATGTAACTCTCAGTCAATGAATTATGAATAAAATAATTGCTTAGAATTTCAAATTAGATTACCACATGTTAGAGATAATCAATTTTTTATCTGCGATTCCGTTCTTAAATAATGAAATAAGTTGTAAAATGAAATAGATTCAATGAATCATTTCATTTTGCAAACATTTTAAGCGGTAAAATTATATTACAAAGTCGTTAATTTTATTTACAGCTTTTCACTATTTTATCTCATAATTAACTAAACAAACTTTTAATTAAAATTAAACATATAATTACGAGATGCGAGAATTTTTCTTTATTAAATTTCACAGCCTGCTTGTATAATATTGGCAATGCTTTAGCACGTTCAACCCACGGCCACATCAATACATCCAGCATCCCAGGTTGTTCTCCTACGGCGAGAGTCAATACATTAAAAAGTCAATTAAATTTAATTGACTTTAAAAACTGTTTCTTTATAAAAAGGTCCTTCTAAGAAGATATTTTTATAATTACCTCCAAAAAATGGTGTCGCTCTCGACACAAGTTCATTTTCAAATTCAACTAAATAATCCTCAATTTCCATCACAATTTCATCAAAAGGCCTAGTTTCTTTGCCGTGAATGCAATTTGAGAAAACTTCAATGATCTGTCAAATAATAGTAAACTTTACTTATTATCATAAAGAAAGAGAATGATTGTAATGTTAGAAATAAAAAATAATATCTCAGAAGTTAATGTCAGTAAAGTCGATTCTACTTATTTTAATAAGAAAATTTTAAAATAATAAAATTCTTTTAATAATACTTTATTGTATTGATTGATCAGTTCTAAATCACGAGGTTTTGTCTTCTCGTTATAAAGAGCAGGCTCTGGATATTTTTCATCCAAATAATTGGCAATGGCGATTGAGTCAACGACAACAGTTTTGTCGACATCCACAAAGGCAGGAACTTTTCCTTCTGGATGAATCTGTAATTTGATTCATACATTTTTGATTTTCTTAAATATATTTGCATAGGAAATAAAATTTGCATTTTTGAAAGATGACGTTTATACCTTGAAATACCATTCAGGTTTGTTTTTCAAATTGATGTTAACAATATCGTGCGGTATATTTTTAAGCGATAAAATCAGTCGGATACGGTGCGCGAAAGGACAGTATCGCATACTGTACAATCTTGCTTGGCCTTCGATTTCATTCGGTTTTTCGGAGCCTGCAAAAAGTATTTAATGAGTTATCGTACTGTTTGTTTTTCTTACATACAGTATATTCCAGTTCAAGTTACAGATAAAATCATCAAAATTCCAATTCAATCCTATCAAATATCAATTTCATATCATTTTTAATAATTTATTATACGGATTTTCAAATGTAAAAAAAGTATTTATAATAAAAAAATGTTATCAAACAATTGACCCAAAAAGTCATTTTTCTATTATATTAATTCTTTTTGTACAAGTATTATAAAAAAAATATTTTTTTAACGATATGAATATATCAATCAGTTTTTAAGTAATGAAATAAAATAATTCAACAGTTGCCGTTTACACATAATTAATACATTTCTTATTAGGGAATTTATTCAAATAAACAAATAAATACAAGAATTAATAAAAATAACGGAAAAACGCTACAATTATTTAATAACGAGATGTTGATATTGTTAAAATAATTACTGTGTAATGAAAAATGACGTGGCAAAGAGATGACAGGCAATAAACGAATTTCAGCTTATAATACACACAAAATGGCAAAACGAAGAAGGGAAACGATGAGAAAGCGAAACGTACCTGCTGCTAGGTGCAAAGTACTCATTTTTAAGAAGCGAAGAAACGTCGTACGTGGAAGCCCAAGTGACACTGACCCACCCAACGTGTTATGCCACAATCCTTTGCAATTTCCGCACGTTGCTTTCAAAATCAATCGCGGATGCGTAAAAGCGCGACCGGCGTCCTGGCGATCGATAGTGCGGACAGCTGCGAGTCAGTGCGCCTTTCGCCCACAAACACTAATGCCACTAGCAAAGTCAAAGGCGGCTCGTTAGTATTACCCTTCTTCCTACCGCTATGTCAACCAACGGGACGAAAGACGGCAAAACCAACGACATTTTATTTTATTGACACAAATTAAAAAATTTAAACATAGACTTTAGGAAGAAATCTCCAAAAAATCCAAACACAATCGAAAGAATATGAAATTTAACTTGTTCGCATGCATTTTGAAAAAAAGAACATTTTTAATTTTATATTTTTATTCATGTTTTTAAATCTTGTTTCTTATTTCCAAAACATATATTAGGTTCTCTTTGGTCCATGACGATAGCAATGGAAACTAAAAAGAAAACTATTGTTGAAGAGAAAAATAAACAAAAATTATAACAAAACATTATAAGAAACACAATATAAACTTATAAATTTTAAAAATAAAATGCAAATAAACCAAACGCAAACAAATGAACGCATAGATATACTAATGTTTAATTGTATTAAAAAAAAAAAGTCAATAGAAAGGAATCGAAATGTGAGATCGTTGTTAGGTGATAACACGGCGTTTGAAAGTTGCGCGCGCGCTGGTGCGCAGTCGCGCCTCTCGTGCAATTATCGAGCGAGTCGTGAAGTACTCGCGGAAGTAAGATGGCGAGTGCAAGCAGGTAATCGCCGAGGTCGTTGAAATACGTCAACCAATTGTCGCGGACATCGATTGCTAAAAGCTAGACGCCGCGTGGAATTGTTCCCGGCGGAGCCTTTTGTTTTCAATGCCGACGCAGCAGCAACAGCAGCAGCAACAACAAAAGCAGTTACAGCAGCAACAGCAGCAGCGGCCTTACACCACGGCGACCGAAACTGACGTTATACTCAAGATGAGTGACGTCCAACAGCAAATCGGTAAGTTATTTTTTTTGTTTTGTATCCACTTCATTTTTTTTCATTTGTTTATCTTTTCACTTTTTATGTCTTGACCTCTATTTTCAGTACACTGTAAACAAATCATGAGTTTCTCTGTTCTTTACTGTTTTGTTGCATTTTTTTTTTTTTAACATTGCAAAAAAATTGCTTGAACTTATTGATTCGTTACCGTTTCTTGATCAAATTAATTTTTTTTAAAGAAGTCATAAAAGAAAAAAAAGTGGTTTCATTGAAATTCTACAAATTTTTTATCTTTTTTTAATTTTTGTTTGTTTTTCTTTTTATTCTATTATTTATTCTTCAGTATATCTTCTTTTTTTTTATTTAAACCCTATTTGAGTATTTCAAAAATTATCTCTTTAATTTATCAAGAAAATAAATTTAATTTTGACATGTCACTGCACTGAATGAATAATGAGTATCGATTTTATATATTTCAACCGCGCGAGAATTTGAAATTGATTTTAACTAAACCGTTCATTTTATATCTTTTACCATTTCTCTGTATTAAATTATTGTTTGTTGTTATTTTCTATAATTGATAATTCAAGGCAGCGTGAAAACTGGTTGACCTTTACGAATGCCAACCTAATAAAATTATTATTTGAAATACTTTTATGAATTATAAATATAAATATGAAACAATTACTATATTATGTTATGTTTACATTCTAATACAGTATTCACACATTTTTTCAAATATTTTTTTAGAAAAAAAATCAAAATATGAAAAACAAAAACAGCGACATATTTTTTAACGTATAAAATATAAAATATATCGCTAAATTCCTTATTTTATGTATTTACATCTTAAATTTTATTTAACTCTCTGATTTGTGGTAATGACCACGTGGTATACTTGACCTGCAGCGAATCTTAATGGTAATTTAACGAAGGTTTCAGGTTTTATTTCTATATTTAGATACTTAAATAATAATCA
>JABFOV010001351.1:0-25984 GCA_022817685.1 Aradophagus sp. ZL-2020
TGTAAAAGGGACAGATACCAAAACCACCGTTTTCTTAAGAACTTCCAAACATACCTTTGAGGAAAATTTCAAAAATAAAAATAATTAGTGCAAGTGTCTGTAAAGTAGTGATTTCACGACAAGGATATATTCCTAGTCAGAATAAAAGTGATTGCCGTTCAAATTTCTTTATTTTCTGGATTAACACTGCGATCTACTTGTGAATAAAAATGAAATTTTTAAAAAATTCAAGTATACGGTACTGCTCTGTTGAAAACGTCTTACAGGTAACCAAATAAATAACCCAACGTGATTAAAATCTTGTTAAAATCAACGAAAAAATTCGTTTCGAATTCGTTTCGAATGGATTAAAGAGTGAATTATAAATTATGGTTGGCCTTGGAGACGTTAATATTCAAATTCTTAATCAATTTTATAGCATATGCCATCATTACCGATACAAACCAAATAATGTTTAATAATAATAGGCAATTAAACTTTCAAAACGTAAAAACTATAAGATCCCGTTACATTCAAGTAGTTAATATAGTAAACTTTATATCATCGAACAAAGATTTACGATTCACAAGGAAAAAATTTTTACTGCAGACTCAACAAAATTTACATTTATGTAATGGAACGATTCTTCGAATAATCTACAGTAGGACCTGCATAATTTTCTCGCAATTATCTCACTCTATTCGAATATTATCTGGACCTTAATAATTACCTGGACCCTACTGACTGTTATTAAAAAAAAACCGTAGCAATTGGCATTTAATTTGTTTAAGCGTTTACAAAAAACTTGATAATAAATTAAATACAAAATAGGGGAAAGAAAAAAACCTTCATGGTGGAATTCCTCGGCCGATTGTGTCATTACTTATTTCGCATCTGAATCCGGATCAACGATATCACCACATAAATGGCCTTGAAGAATTGAAACGATTTCCAGTGCCAATCAGCGGCCTAATTAAATGTATCTCGTATGGGATACTTGCCGAGAGAAAGCGCGTTTATTTCGTGGCCGACTCGTATTATAAGCATAGCTGAGAAATATATCTGCCCGCTCCTTTTCTCGCAATAAATAACGATAATCTTTTGTCAAATATTTTGGAAGGTCCCGATCTCAAAGCGCCAGTCGCTTAACGCTCATTTCGCCGGCTGCGGCGGCTACGCTTTTGTAATCTCTAAAATTGTCTTATCACGATTTGAAAAGGCCACGAAAGCGTTGCGCATTTTTAACGAACGCTCGACCGAAACGGCCGGCTGCCTCTCGCGGCGATTGGTATTGGCTTTTGAAATGCATTTCGCATTGCAATTAAAGCATGAATAATTGTCGGAGATATATATTCAGGAAAATTATGCGATTATTAACAGAACAATAGACTCGGGCTCCGGGCGAGCGTTCGCGTTCCGAGCGGTAATGATTCACTTTGCACACCGACGGCCGTTCACGTGCAATAATTGTTGCCGCGTATCTATAAGACTACTTAATAGATTCGCGCGTAATTGTCGGACCCGCGCATAAAAATGGAGCCGGTGAAAACGGCCGAACGGCGCACGCTCGTGTTATTACCTACGCCCCGTCCGGGGAAAAGAAACGGCGTAATAGTTGTGGTCCGGTCGTAAATTCACCTTTAAACAGTAATAAATATGTCACGGGCGACGTGCACTTCATTTTTTTCTCCATTGCATTTAAAACAATCATTTGTTAATGCTTGTGAATCCGGGGGCCTTTTACAACGTTTGTCTTTCCAAGTCTGAAAATTCGTTCATTAAAAAAGAAAAGATAACAAAAAAAAAGAGGGGAAAAAAATTGAAGAAAACAAGGGGAACGAGCGAAAAGCAAACAGACGGAATAAAAAAGAAGGATCCTTGAGAGACGTCGGGTGAAGAATTTTGGGTGAAAAAGAAAGTTTCCGAGCAGTAAAGATTTTTTTGAATAAATATAAAACTAAGGGATAATTTATGTCGGAGGATAATAGCCGACTTTTCACGACGGATTTTTGTTGCGCGCACTCGAAACTCGAGGTCGATTCTCCGATTCTATTCGCGCCGGCGCACCACCCGTTGAGCGATATAACGAGAATGGTTGACCACAAACGCTGCGTCGCTTTAGAGAGGATCCCCTGCAAAGTATAAAAACGGTCCTGCTTAGGCCACGCGGATAAGAAGTTTGGCACTCGTCGAAACGTTTCCGAAACGGGCGTTCACGAATCGGCAATAAAACACTGGTATTAGGCTTTAGTGGCAGGCTTCTTGCGATTGTCCGCCACGCCCGGGAATTCCAATAATTTGCATGCCAACGCATTCGGTGGAATCAACTTTTATGTCCGCTAGCATCCCAAGGTCAAATTTTATAGCATTTAATTTTGCTCCAGTATGTAAAAATGGAAAAATTACTACTATAAGAGACATCCTAAGAGCATTTTTGATATTTTATGTGCTACGGCTGTGGTAAAACATTAAACTTTTATTCATCGACGGATTTATCATAATCATTGTTAATTTGGCAAATGTTATCTTACGCTCTTAAAACTCGCTGTTTGACGCAAATATTAAAATTTTAACTTACAAGTGTACATTCCAACTCATAAATTTCATATAAAAAATAGTGTTTCAAGAATATAATTACTGTCAAACTGAAAATATCACTTTCCGTGCGTTTTAGATAATGAAAAAATTAACATTCAATAATTATGTCACGAGATTTTTTAAAATAAAATCATTCAACTTTCCTTTGCTAAATCACTCTTATAAAACAATCCTAGCATTACGTAATTTGAAAAAGCACGTTTCTTCATCACTTAAAAAAGCTTAATTTATCGTTAACAATTTTCATCTCGAATGTCACAATGTCGCAACCCGTGCCTCGCAAGCGTCAGTGTACAATTTTCCGTCAAACGACGTACAATAAACCATTTTTCATCGCGAAAACGAATTCCTGGACGGTAAATTTCATCCACCGCGCGGCCGGCTATAATTTATCAGGGCGTTTTTTTCCGAATCGTTAATTTGTCAAAATCATTATCTAATGGCATGTCGGTTCGATCGGGGCTGCGCGGAAAAAGCCAAGATATTTATGACTTTCCAATATTAATAATAACAGATTGGACGGCGTCGTTGTAAAATAGCCGCGCCGGCGGAGAAACGCGCGCGAGCCGTAGAAAAAGTTCGGCAGGTATGCGTGCGCGCATCGTTGAATTATGGCCGACATAATGCGACGCTATGGCATTAGACGTCAAAGAGCTTAGCGTGTAGCGGCGCGTGATATTTCATTTTCAATTACGCGTTTACCGCGCGAGAACGTCCGCGATCGATCATAAGTTAGGCTTAATTTCGCGACGCGCGAAACCGCCGTTTTCCGCACGGGCGCCTTTTCGCCGAGCCGCCGGCCTCCGGTGGAAATTTTCGAATCGCAACGGGCGGTCCGTCAGGTCCGTTTAAAAGCGAAAGGTAATCTGGACCGAGATGACTCGCAATGATAACGGCCCCGGGGGAAGGGGAAAAAACTGTTTCAAGGGCCGTGCGGGGAAGGGAGCGGGCGAGCTTATGGAATTCTTTGTAGAAAAGCCGGGTGGGGAGAAGGGAGCACAAAAAGCCGCAGGCTTAATTGTGTCTTTGTCGTGCGATCGACCGAAGTTAATTCGTCCGTCGATTTCAAGACGCGTGACTTTTTCATGGGAATTGTCATTCATTCACCGGCAAAGGGGAAAATGACGGAAATTAAAAAAGGTGTCGATAAACAAACTAGCTCGTTCTTTGTCTAGCCGGAAAAGTTAACGTTGTTCGTTTCTTTTGATGAATTCACGTTAAGAGTAGCCACTGGTTTTTATATCTACCGATCGATGTTTTGGCTTAGTCCTAGTGAAATTTTTCGGAATGAAAAAGAAAAGTTAATTTGTTTTTATGAGCTTAGAGTACTTAGCTACTGAATAATTATATAAAAATGTATTCTTTTTTTAATTGCTGTGTTTGCAAGAAATATATGACTGTTTTAAATGGACCTTTTGGAATTCATCGTTTACTTTCTAAGAAAACCTGAATTTAACAAAACAAATACAAATGTAGATTCCATTCTACTATAGCCTCTTTATGAGTATTTAGCACCAAAGACTTTATCCTATTATCAAAAAAGAAAAATAAAAACTCCATAAAACCTTTTTCATTTTGTTGACAAAAAAGCAAATTCTTGACCAACCACCGAAGTATCTTTTCTATTTTGCAAATTATTTACTGAAAGAAAAATATTGATCATCCCGAAAGAAACTCTATGGACAATTTCTGTGCCACGAGGATACCTTTCCCTAGGTCAAACGCGATAACGTTTCGGTGTTTCACAAGAATTCCTCTAACATCGAGCGGATCCGGTCACTGGTAGCAATATGATGCCGGTCGGGCTCGTCGGCGTCGAGACCGGTGTTGCGACTGACTCACGGCCGCGGGCTCCTCGGTCAATTAACTGTCATTATGAAAGACTTCTTGTCTGCAAGCAGATCGCTACTGGTTCTGTGACTTCCCTAAACAAACGCGGCCATTGTGCCGAGATAACGATTTCACTAACTGTACTCGACGATTTTTCGCATTAATAACCGCCGGGCGAGGCGTGCTTGATTGACGCGCCAGTTAATGTGTGACGATTAATCATTGAATTGAATTCCCATTGTTCGCTAGTCGTGCCAACAATAACGCATCTTGTTTTCCATTCGATCTGTATGTAAACAAGCGTGAATCTCGCGCAAGACATCGTGATTGTTTTGATGCCGCTCATTTATGAAGTTAATGCATTGATGAAAACATAATTCATCAATCGGTTAATTGAAGTGCTGTTTTTTCTCCTTTTTTCAATAGTACAACAGAAAAATAAAATAATTGTTTTTGTAATTGTTACATCACTAATCATACTGAATCAACTTTTACACTAAAATGTCAAAATAACAAAAACCAAAAGTTTTAAACTTGCATAGAAAATTACATTACTGTCTTCATAAATTTCATCAATTACTTCCAATCGAAATTCGTTTTCTCGAGCAATTTTTTAAAATTGAAATCCGTTGATTAATAAAAATCTCAAGCTCTGATATACGCCGGAATCACGGCAAGTCACAGATTTTCACAAACGGGACTTTAGTTGTCAGTTATTGAGCGGGCAGCTAAATCGGCAAAAAGCTGAATTCTAATATTCGCCCGGAGATAGAAAGTCACGCAGAAGACTCTTATGAGGCTTATCGATCGTTTGATCTTTAGGTATTAAAAGAAGTGCTCGACGGTGCCGGCAATGTCTATTAATTATTATGAAGAAGTGCCTGGCACTGCATTACACTGGACAAGCGGTTGCGACGATGATGGATATATTAATATAATTTCTATCGTGCTGTTATTAGCATTCGAAAATGTTATAGAGCCACGCGGTTGCGTCATAATGCATACGTGCTAATAGCTTAAAGAGTTAATAAGTTGGGGAAGCAACGCGGCAATATTTTAACATTAAAGCCTGCAATTTGAGGACGAGCGCATGCTCGATCTTTCATAACGCTACACCCATTTTACGCCTGTCTCAGTGGCCGATTTGCGAATATTATAGTAATTGTCGATTATCAATTAGAACGTAACAATGCGCCGGCGAAAAATTCGTCCCGCTACGAGCGATATGTATCGTAAAAATTTACGACCGGAGATCAATGGTCGTAAACTGGCAGAAAATATGAGGGTATCTTAATGGTCAATCAAAATGTTTGTAAATGTTGCGATCCGCATCGCGGAATGTTCAATTGCTACTGCCGCAATCAAGATTATGAAGGCTTCGGTGTAGTTCAGTCAGTTTGATATATAGAAGAATCAATAAACGTTGGGATTGCTGAGCAACTTTGAGCAATTTGTTATTTTCTCGAAAATAAATGTTTCCGGTAAAAAGAATGTTAACCATGAGATTTTCGTCCGGCGTGAATACATTAGTTAGTTGATGTTGAAAATTATTACAAATATGAACGTTTTTTGGGAGTAAATTGAAAGCACAATGAATTTTTTTTAATGAAGTGAACGTTTTGGGATACTCAAACAAGAACCAATAATCTAATAATAAACTAATCCAATAATAAATTGTTGCTTTATAATGGTTGATGACGTTAGAATTATCGCCGTTTGATAAATGCGAATAAAGAGCATATCCAAATATTCTATTAAGATAAATAATTAGTTCAGCAGGATCTGGAACTCATGTAGCTTTGCAATAAAAAGGAACCCATTAATACTGCTTACAATGAGATAGATAAGGTCATCAGACTTGCAAATGTTAAACACCATAAATTATAAATACTTTACAGTTAGTTTACTATATGTTACTCAACAATCTCCACGCGGAGTAATTTGTTAGAATTGACATTTAAAAAAAAAATATTAAATCAAATTAAGCACACAGCAGCATTGTGCGTGAAAATCAAACTGCCGTTTTATATGAATCAAAATAATGTAATTTAAAAACATAATTTTTAGACTCTGAAGTTATGAATGTAAAGATGAGTCATGACTAAGAATTATTGTAAAATTGAAAATAAAATCATAAAAAATGTATACATAACTCGTCAAAAGATATTGTAGATGTTAATTATGTACCGAATTTTCATTAAAAAAGATAAAATTTAATACATCCGATGACAGATTTATGTAATTGTAGAATTGTGTATCCCGGTTTATTTTTAACTATTACTATGCTTCCTATCAGTACATCAATCATTCAATACTGTTAATACATAGTTATAAGAGGAAAATCATTTAATCATAACCGCTTGTTACGTATAAGTGTGTGAAATTGAAAATGTTCTATCACAATAAATTTAATTAATATTTAAAGCAAATTAAAAAAGTTACGTCTACAAATTTTCTAGTACACATAATTTGAATTTAGTAATAATGACTATAAAAAATATCAAAAAATGTAATAAAATGAAAAAAGTGTACACAATTTAATCTCGTAATAGTGACGTTTAACGAATTAATAGAAATAGGCTTTTCATATATTTTTTTGATCATAATAAGACAAAAAAAAACCTACGTAAACACTGTCTGAAATTACATCACTCCATTATCACGTCAAAGGTATATATCTCATTTGAGTTTAAAACACTTTCAATACTCTTTTTCTCTACGAAATTACAATGGTAATCAACCGGAATAATATTTTAAACAATCAATCAAATTCAGAACAAATAAAGTGAGGAAAGATAACGTGATAAGCAGTGAAATAACCTCTACTTTCTCTTCCTTGACATTTCCAATTAAACAATCAAGACAAAGCGAATGTAGTGCCCACAAATAATAGTCTACTCACACGTTCTCCATTTACAATCGTTCATGATTTGTTTGCAAAGGTGAAGCACGATCCGGAATCACCGGAGTCCTCGTCGATAAATAACCAAAATCAAAACGAGAACGAGCAAGTGTTGTTGGCGACTATGCAGCCTGTGAATGTGTTGGATCTTCACGAGCCAGCGGGCCATCCTCTTCACCACAAATACCACCACACGCGCCACAACCACCATAATCACCATCACCCGGAGGACCAACAGCGCGCAAACGACGAGCAGGATGATCGAGTGTCCCCGGAAACGGCGCCAAATGCCGGCCTGGCGGTCGGCGAGCACAAAATGATCGATTTGATGTACAACGACGGTCAAAAAACTGTGGTTTACACACACGACAAGGAGATCATTTATGAGAACGAAGCCGATCGTGTTCAAGTAGTCGAATACCCACCTCCACCTCCGTCTCCACCGTCGCCATCGTCCTCCACGGCTCGCGGTGATTTGCTTCCGCTCAATTATGGTGCCAGCAGACCCACTGCTGGCGCCACTGCTCTTCACCTGCACCACTATCCATCAATGCATTTGGCACAAGACGATGATCTGCCACGGGTTCCCACGGTCACCAATTCAGTGTCCAACTGCGCAGTCGGCACCACCACCACCACGGTCCTGGTGCTGTCCGAACTAGTGGCCGACCCCAGCACCACTGCGGCCTCGCCAACTACTCAGCATATATCTTTGCCAACCGCCTCACTTCGACCCGGGTAAGTTTTTTTCTTATAATTTGTAGACAATGTTAATTTTATAGGCCATTTAAAATTGTTAGCTGGTAAAGTGACTTTACCGGCCTTAATTGTTGTCGAAAAAAAATTTTTATATTGTTTGATGAATCATATATGATTTCAATGAGAAATATTTTAAACGTGGATGATTCTTTTCTAATTACTTTAGATTATAAACCAAGATTACAATTTATAAACTTCTTTGTTAATTTAAAAAATTAAAACTTTTTTTTGTATTGATCATTCAAAGTAAACGATTTCCGGAAAGTAAAGAATATGATTGTATTTCAGTGAAAAATTTTTAAATGGCAGTCAAAACCTTATCAAACCGAACCGATCTAGCTTATCGGTTTATGTCTATCAGACGAATTCAAGTCATATTGATATTTCATAATTAGATCTGGAGCTCGGACCACTATTAGTCGATAATAATCAAGATTAAAACAATATGATTTAATCGATTGAAAATGCTGAAACTGGCTGAAAGAAGAAAACACTCAACTGGTTTCAACGCTACGTTTCTTCGTAATTCAGCAAACTTTAATTGGTTTCCGTTTACCTGGACGGTGACTGTGTCCACAGTTTACTGTTCTTTATCTCCAATGTCTAATATGTATGCACTTATTAAAGCACAAATGCGCGAAAAATTCGACGCTGTTTAACTTGTTAACGATAATGTTCGAAAAGAAAAAAAAATATCGCACGGACGATTAAGTAATTCGATTTCCTTTAGCCATTACGAGGCGCAAAAGGAAAACGACTGTTTATTCATTAGAGATCGCGTACGAAATGAAAATTAAAATGCCCCGTAAAATATAGCGATCTGTAAATGAAACGTTCATTAAACGTTTCCGACAGCGGTTCATTAACTTTGTTCGACAGAAAAACGCGGCCGCTGTCGATAAAAATGAACTTATCTTCGCGGATATAAATCGCGGGAATAAAAATGCACGGTGAAATGTAAAGCCGAGAAATTTACAACTTTCCACAATCATAAATAGCGCTTTATTTATGGTTTCGGCGAGTGCTCGCGATTCCAAGTGGCTGGTCGTGAAAATAATTACATAATTTCGCGCGTAAAAAGCCGCGAATCCGTAGCGCGGCCATGCTAATTCGGTCCCGGATAAAACGCGTTAATTTAATTAGACGCGATTACAACCTTTCTCGCGGAGTCGTAAAAAAATATTTACAGCCGTCGGTTATCGAACGGAATCGCGCGGCCGGGAATTTTAATTGCCTATTATGAAAATTGTTAAGCGACCGCGTCAAACGCTCGATCAAACGATTTTTCGAATTTCGTATTCGAGCGTCGTCCTCGGCGAGGTGTGGACGGGTCGTCCGTTTAATTAAACGAAAGTGAGACGCCCGCCGCCGAGGAGAAATCATGCGCCATAAAACGCAGCGTCCGAACCAAGGTCGCCATTTTGATCGAACAATTGCTTATTATAATCAAACTTCAAATCGCCCGATCTTATCTACGTGAAATCGCTGCGTCAAATTAATTTTTATTCCACCTTTTTATATTCGTCTTTTTTTCGGTCGAGTCTATAAAATGACAAAATTTCGATTCAATTTAAAGTAATTGCTTTATATCACGGCGATAAAATAATACGATACGACGAAACAATTTATTGGTGCATTAGGTAACGGAGTAATCATTTGAAAATGACGCAAACGATTACAGCATTAAAATTACTTAATGCGATTGAGTGTATAAGCGAAAAGACGTTATTGAAAGTTTGCGAAACGCATAATTTTCGGCTCAGTCTTTTCGGAGCAAAGGTGCACGAGGGAATTGAAAGTGCAAATAGAAATTCGATCGGAAAAAGTTTGGAATCAAAGTTGAGCTGAAAATCGGAAACAAATGAAAAAACCGGTTTGCCAATTATACGGTCGGTTTCCACGCCAACTTCTTTTCGGGCAAAAACTTGGGATTCTGTTTATATTTCGGTTTGCCGTTGTCATTACCGCGATCATTTTACACTCAAACGCAATTTTCAACGGCATTTAGCTGTTATTTATATAAACTGAGTTTCACTGACGTTTAATCTGGTACATATTTTGTCTTCGTATGTTTTCTTTTTGAGTTTCGTTTGGACTTCGATTCTATATATGACGATTGCATTGAAATTTCATTTGCGTTCTTTTTACATAACACTTTGGTTCCATTTGAAACACGCACGAACAATTTCTCTTACTTGCGATTTACATTTTATTTGCACATTTTTCGCTGTATTAAAGTAAATTTTCAGTCCTCGAATTGTAGGTTAATATACTGAATAGAAAAAAATTGTTACTGAAAACTCATACTGCGAAAACACTTTCAGCGTTCCATAAAAAACATCTTTCGATGAGTACTTTCCAACAAATTAGATGTATTTAACATGTAACGTGATTCTTAACAAAAATTTGTACAAATATTACTTACTTTTTATAAACTCGGTTTCATGGTCTGACTGACACTGAATTTTTTCGGTGTAAATTCTTTGCGACATTAATCTCAAGCAGTTCACGTCTCGCAAATTTTGTTAATTTTTCGGTTGCATTTCAAAAGTAATGATTGAAAAATAAAGCAGTTCATTAGACCACGGGGGTAGTAACGATCGCGAAGTAGACGAGGCGTGACGACACACGCAATAACTTTTACGGCGCGGAATGATGTTGCTCGATAATCGGTTTGGCGCGATATTTTACAACCGCGGGAGTAGGCGATCCCGACGAAACGCATTTACGAGCGTCATATTGTTGGCTCGCAGCGCACGATTTGCAATGCATTTGCAATCGTGCGCGTCAGCGGGCGCAAAAAACCGATCTACAAATACTTAATAATACTCAAGCTAACGCGGAATGATTTTATTAACTGCCGCGCGCAATTTTTTCCGCATATTAGACGGCGCGGAAAAAAGCCGTTATTAATACGTTTTACGGCCGTAACTGTACAGTCAATGTCTCTCTTCGCGGTCGATATGTGTTACGCGGCGTAAATTTCTCAAATGCTTTGTGTCTTTAGAGGCGTTGCATGCTCAAGACCACGTGCATTATTTTAACAACACATTAACACCTAATAAATTTGCGCAATTATAGCTACACTGAGTTACGATTAGAAGATTCATGATTTCGCGAAAATAATCCGATGCACTCGAGAGATACGCTTAATAGCCCACAAATGAGATTCATTTTCTCCTAATATCTGCTTGAACGATATTTAATCGTTTGTTCAATCTTCGACTTGAAATAAAAGAATGGAAAAACGTCCTGGAATAATTAGCTTTTAAGTGGACAGTATAAATAATACCGGCCATTAAAATGCTTTAATTGAAAGTTTGTGTAATTTTCA
This sequence comes from Aradophagus sp. ZL-2020, assembly GCA_022817685.1. Taxonomy (NCBI): domain Eukaryota; kingdom Metazoa; phylum Arthropoda; class Insecta; order Hymenoptera; family Scelionidae; genus Aradophagus; species Aradophagus sp. ZL-2020. The sequence goes on from JABFOV010001351.1 coordinate 11,403, forward strand.
AACGTATCAAAGTCGGATTTCGGAAAATCGTGCGTTCTTTATTAATCAAACCTAATGCCACGTTTTCAATGTAAAGTCAAATTTATCGACTCCGAGCTCGCCGATGAGAAATTTAAAATTTTTTTTCAAAATTGTCTGAAGAATGTCCGCGAGTGCGTTGCAATTTGCTTATCAGTAGTTAACACAATTCCATTATTTAGAACTAATCGAGTGCCCCTAATAAAGCGATCAGACATAAATCAGACTCGCATGCTTCGCGATGGGTTTTTGACGCAAGATTGGGCTTCTTAAAATTCAGCATAGCCAGCGTATACTTAATACCTATAAATCAAAAATGCGCAGCGCTGGAAGCTGGTATGATCGTCGGGATTGGGGGCAGGAGGGGGGGGGGGATAAAAAGTGTAGCACCATCTCCCGGCGAGGTGGTCGAACGAACAGAGTCGGCGATTAGCCTTTATTACAACACTTGGATTGGACGTCCGGTGCGCGTAAGCCACGTTACCCGCTGGAATTTATTATTACGACGACGCTGCTCGTGCCGGCGCGCCTGCGCCCAACAACATCCTACCGTTCCACGTCTATATAAATATTGCAAACCAATAACCATTAACTACTCGGCGCGGCTCGCCGCAATAAATAAAAAAGTCGTTGGCGATTAATCGGCTCGCCTCGGGACCTTGAGCACGCGAAAACAAGCGCAATTTCGTCGTGATAACAAAAACGCGCTGTTAAACTGGCAAAACGAACAAGGACGTGAAGCAACGGAATTTCGGCGATTGCGTATCGTCCGGTGGCACGAATCGGAGGATACAATTTTTCGATGTACGGTCGGTTTAAATAATGTCTTGGAAAATTTTGTCTGAAAACGAAATAACAATTTTACCAGTGAATTATTTGGAAACAATCATTATTCAATCTTAAATTGAGTTTTAATCCATTTGGAACAACATTTGTATTATTTATCAGAAATTCTTCTCATTATTACAAATAAACTTTGCAACGACTATTTTCTCATTGCTATAACGATGGTATGTCTTTCTTGGTGCATAATGTTATTCTGACTATATAATATAGGGTACTTGTACAGCCAAACGACAATTCAAGTACTAATTCGTTTAAATTGTCCATATTCGCATCCCAATTACGTACATTTTAAAACTACGTTTCGCACATTAATTTTAATGTACGCCCTTGAAAAGGTCAACCGGCATTTGCATTAAACCTCGATTTGAATTTTCATGTGAGATACATTAATACGTACTGCATTCAACATTGTATTAAAAATTGAGACATATCATTAAAAATCTTTGACACTACATATAAAAAGATAGTCAGTACAACCTATATTAATTTATTCGATAAAATGATATTGCTGTTATAACACCGTCTTGTAATAAATAAAACAAAATGATTTTCAATTATTAATTTTTCTCATTTCATTATATAAAAAATTTGTTGCTATATTAATCACCATTAAATAAAGCACGTTTCCATTGTTTCGCGTAAATCGCGGCCATGCCCCGAGCCATCGTCGAGCAGTGGTTTCGTTCGCCGGGACGGTTTTCCTCCCTCGGCCCGGGGCGAGTGGAAAAAATCGTACGGTAATTGGACCGTCATTTGCATCTCCGAGTCCGTCCGTCATCTTTATTCGGACGAGCCCGAGCAGCGTTTTGCGAAGACAGTCCGGAGAAAAAGTGCGCGCTTCGCTTTCTAGAAGGAGAAAGGACGAAACGGATCGACGTCGATCTTCGAAAATTCACGTTCCCTTTCACTTTGTCGACCGCGAGCTCGGTATACTTATATTATAATACACATTGCTTGTGTCGACAAGGCGGCCCGTCGAGAAAAAACCATGCTCGCCAAGGTCCCTCTCGACGCACCGAAACCAAACGAATAATCCGCTCGGTATCAATTTCTCGCTTACAAAACGACTGACGGGAACGAGAGAGGTTCATTAAGTTTGGTGCGTGCGCGATAACGCTGCCTTGACAATGCCCAGAGGTACAAATTTCTGGTTAAACACCCTGACAAAGAGTCTAGTTGAATCATAACTGAATGTTTACGAGTCAAGAACTTCAAATGTTTGCAGCGAATTTTAATTTCGAAGAATTTTGAACGATGGTAAACGAATTTGTATGAAGAAATACGCTCACTGTAAATGCACGTATACATTTTTCCGGCATCTCCGATGAAACCATTATTTCGCTTACGTATCTAATTTTGTGCATTGATGAAATGCGTAACGCCACCAATAAACAGATTTTCAGTAATTATATCTGCAACATCACATCGTAAATTATATTCAAACGTCATTTCGTAACCAACACCAGTCAACTTTATCACCAATAAACATCTTATTGACAACGTTTTTACTACGAATATTATAACCTTTACAATTTGATATCGTAAAATATTTACGATATCGTTTGTCAGAAATTGCCTACGACACCGTGCAATCAACACGTCGGAGAAGTTACAATTTACATCGCTCGACACGTTGTCAGTGTGATTGCGAATTACGATCGTCGGCGAAAATTCCGCGTCTACGCAAGCCTCACGCCGCTTTCGTGCCAACGGCCCGTAAGCCGGGCGACGCGTTCCGTCGAAAACACGCGAGCGTCACGCGGCCGCGCATCACCCTGGGCGCTTGTTCGCGGCCGAGTAAATCCCCGCGCGTCGGCCATGCGAATTACGTGCCTGGCCCGCGGCGTTTGCAGATTCGACCAGCGGTACTCTTTATCCCGAGCCTCTCCCCGCCCCCTACGACCCGCCCGGGCCGCCGTTTCTCCCGAAATTGCCGTAATAATGGGTGCCGGCGTAAAAACCGCTTCCATCGCGGAAACCAAGAATGCCAGTCGCGCCCTCGGCCCTGCGGACTTCGGCAACGGTTTTTGCGACGCACCCGAACCCTCGTCGGCTTTTTGTCCTGCCTCAGAGCAAATACGCCGAACACACTTCCCGTGAATGCCGGCAGATGGAGACATTTTGGCCCGGCTAACGAGGCCAAGTTGTTTAAACCTTGATAAAAGAATGCTTGGAAACTCGCAGCTAATTTTCGTTTTACTTTATTTTTGTTTTTCTTTTTTCTCTGTTTTTTCAATTAGTTAGGGTCGTTGGTATAATGGCGTAAGAATTTCAAGTGAGCAGAAAGTTGGCAAAGTATACTTTAAAAAATTGTAGTAAAGGTTTTTATAATGGTGATTTTTATATTTTTTTAATATTCTCTTTGAAATTTTTTATCATTTTGTTTGTAATATGAATTTTTCATTCTGAACTTAAATTTTAAGGGAGTTTAATTGAAAGGAAAAAAAAGCTTTTCGCACATGTTTGATTGTGAAAATAAATTTAACTCTGCTCAGGTAAAAAAATTTACGCTAAGTCAATATTTCTTTATTGTAGTAAAAAAGTCACTTCAAAGATGCCTTTTACGGGGGTTCGCAATAAGTATAATATGCAAATTTTAAAGTGAATGACTTTGTTTTTTGAAGCTGTAGGTGTTTTTACTACAATTTAATTGTTTTTAAAATTCATCTAAATATATTAGTCATTTTGGTCGATGTGGTCATCGCTATTGATTTCACATGTATTCATTAATTGATAAATGTTAAGCGAGATGTTTTTACTCGAGAATATTAAACATTTTGTGAAAAAAAGTGTTTAGATTAAAACAAGAAAAAAATACAATATCAATAAGTATTAACAGATATAATAGATTTGTTTTAAAACATTTTTGGCACTTTCCTGTTAATTGTTTAATTCCAAAATTACTTCATTTGGCCAAACCTGAATTCTGAGTTATCGGTGAAATATTTACTCAGTTCTGAGTTCCATGAAGACCAACTCAAAACAATAAAACGTACGTGATGAAAATGGCGTGGAGTTAAAGTTCGTATTAGAAGTGTAAAATTTCGGAGTGACGGAGTAACATTTTGATGTGAAAGTGTACCGTTCTGGAGTAAAGGTGTAAATACGCGGAGTTAAGTTTTCACATTTTCACCTAAATCGAGTTAATCACTTTACTCTGATCATTTTAAACAGTGCAATTCGTTAATTCTACCAAACTATCCATTTGATCAAACAATATTAAAATCATCATGCAGAATGAAGTACAACAAATTTGTTTAAGCTAGCAAAACATTTCTCCGTACGTCTTTTCTCATTCCAGATGCAAAGCTTAAATATACCTTTACTTTCTTCATGATACCAAACACTTTACTAAATTTACCATTCAGTAAATTCAATTATAAAATCAGCCAGCCGATTTGATGTTGTAATAATTGTGAGCGAAGAATTTCTCAAAACTCGACAACGAAAATGGATTCGAAGCTTATACCATGCCGTGCGAAGCGAAAGATGAAGATAGTAAGAAGGGAGCACTGTTTGAGTGAAACATAAGGTAAGATGATACGCGTTCCTACACCTACACGAGTCGTATAGGAACGGACGATGGTGAGACAAGATGGCCGCCCGTGGTCCAGTGCTATAGGGAAAACGTCGGACGCCGTCTTCCTCCGATTCCGTCCGTCCTCCTCGCCGCCTTCCTCTTCCCTCTCGCTCGGTTCGTTCATCCCTCTTCTCGTTCGATCCATCTTGGCCGCCTCGTCTCGCTTCTCCGTCTCTTTTATTACGATCCTTCGCCGTGCCGCCGTCTGCCGCCGTCTCCCTCGCGCCTGCTCGCCCTCTCACTCTTTTACATCGTTCCATCCTTCCTCTTTGTTTTTTATCCCATACTCGCGCGTCCCTGACTCTTATCCTCTTTTCGATTGTCCGACCTAATACTACTACGCCAAATGAAATAAAATCGTTAGACGTTTCAAGGGGAGTAGTTGAGAAATGTTTTGCTGAAATTTCGAAACCAAAATTATGTACGAAAAGTTATGGTTGAAATCCGGGAATGAGCAATGCCATAAATAAAGTTGATTGAAGTTAAGAGTTAACAATGTGTCGGTGAATTTTGAGCTGACTTTAATTAAAAGATAAGCTGCTCGATAAATTACGTTTTAAATGTAAGAATAAGCGGGCTGATAAACAAATGTCGTTAAAGTGAGACCAATGTTAATTGGTGGATTTTGAGCTACGCACACGAGAATAAAGTACTGTAATCGGTTTAAGAATGATGGGGTTCCGTCATCTTATGCTACGTACAAAAGTTAGTTTCACCTTTTTAAATGTGAGGTTAAAATAATTATTCTTGAGTCAATTACCGGCGCGCTTGAATCAAGATACTGCTTTGAACTCGAATAAATTTCTTTTCGATAGAATGCCAAGTTTGTTTTTATTGTGGAATAAATATTTGTTTCCTTAATCGATTTAATAATTCGTGGTTCAATTTCAATTTATTTAAAATGACTTAATGTTAAGTTTATAATTATAAAGAGTATATTAACTTTTATAACTTATTAAATGCAAAGACAGACATTTTTAGTATCTACTCGACAAACGCTTTAAATTCATATTCTTTCCGAAACTACTTGAAAACAATAAATAAGATAAAGAGCAACTGTAATGTTCGCATGTGGAAACGCTTGCTATTCAAAATAATCGAAAAATAAATGTTATATCTCAATGAAACGGAAATGTCGACAAAGAAATGATGAAATAACGAAACGATCTACAATTAATATATTTCTGAATGACGTTATCGTAATTCGATCGAAACGTTTTCGCCGTCAAAATATTTTCTCCTTCAATTATATCGAAAATTCACGATCCATTCATCTTAAACATACATCAAACATTGAAATTCTTCATAAGATAAACCCAATGTAATTAATTCTTAATTCTCAATTCAACTTTCAGGTTGTTTAAAAATTCGAGTGTTCGAGAAAAAACACAGAACAAAACCGACATACTTCGATTGAAATCCAATGGGAAAAAATGCCCATTGTTATTAATTTTTTATACCACAAATGGTAAACGGAATCGACTTCAGTTTTACGCCAACAATCCCTGTTTAACGTCCGTAACGGTCGCCACTTTGTGCCTCGTTACATAAAGAGATATAAAATTACAAAAACAAGCGAATTCCGTCACAAAGCACAAACCAATAACTCAATTCATTTCGCTCACTAAACCGTGAAATCTGATTAGGTTTTGTTGGCCGTTTTGCACAATTGTTCAGCGATCGTTATCGCCGCGGCCGCGCAACGGAAACCCGTCGTAACGTTCGCGGCGCGAATTCGCGCGCTCGCATAGTTAATTATGACGACTCACTCGGGCCGCGAAATTCGACACCGATTCGAGAGGGCGCCACCGGGCGCTCGGCCGAAACGAGAGCGGGCGAAATTTCGCGAGCGGCGCGACGATCGGGCGGGAGAAAATTACAAAGCCAGCGGGCCCCGCTGCCGATTGGCAGCCTCGGCCTCGAAGAATCTCAAGCTGGGCAGGAGGAATGCCAAAAGAGAAGAAAGAGACGCGCGATATCTGCATACGCGCCGTCGCAGCCCGCATGTTTTTCTCGTGACGTATTTATTTACCACGGATGACTTTACCCGAGAATCATATTCGCGTCGTCTTTTTGCTTCCGCGATACTCTTATTACTTCACGCAGGCATGAATAAAACTGCGGAATATTTTAACGCAACAAAATGAAATGGAGTTTGATAACGCTGGCCGATGATATTAATCGATATGGAAATAAACCCGAGTCCTTCGGGATCGTTATTAGCGGCAATTACCGGCGTCGTTTTTAACAAAGTCGAGTGCCTTTCCGAGTGAAATATCGGTGAACGGCGAGACGCTCCTTTTTTTCTTCCTCTTGTTCTTCTTTCTTCGTTTCTTCGCAAAAAACCCGACGTTTTTCCCAAGGACCGTCGATCCTCGAAGCGTCCGACGCGGCTTAAATCATCGCGCTTTATTATGAACCGTGAAACGTGATATCGTTTTCGCGTCGGAATTTCGAGCGTTACATTGCGGGCGATAAATTTTCGCCGGTGAAAAACAACGCGACGCCCGTCACCGCCGAGCCGGGAATCCGAAGAATGAAACGCCGCGCTTCGTACCAAGTGAACCGATTCGCGAACCTTGAAAGGGAAAGGCGCGTTCGGATTCCGCGTGGCTCATTCAGAAAAGCTATTTTCCGACCTATTGATAGCGCAACAATGGGTCTCGGGGCTGCGAGCGAAAACACGCGTGATAGGTGCGACGACAACGCTATCTGCCGGCCGCTTAGAAAGCCGGTTAATCGATCGGAATAAATCGTTGGGCGTCTCACTCGCACGTGCGTTTGCTTTTGCCGTCTTTTTCTAACGCACAATAAAACCCGACGCGGAGTCCATTGGCGTTGATTTGCCCGAATATTTACAACACAATGCGACCTACGTCGGTACCGTTAATGGCAGAGCCAACTGTGTCATGCAAATCGGTGAGCGTTCGGTCGAGCTATCGTATCGACGAGGGAAAAAAAGAAAAGGTTGGAAAAAAGGCACGATTCACGTCACGGATCTCGGCGATGGCGCTCGGGCAATAAACGTTAGTCCAGGCGATTCGAAATCGCGCGGGCTTCGATTAACGCGAGTGATTCATAGACGCCCTAAAATAGAAATGATGCGCGTTCGGGTTGCCTAGCGTGCCGGTCGTTAAGTCGAGGTTTTAATGCCTCGAATGGCTGCTCGAAATTTCGGCACTGTTCGAAAAACCCGATTGTTTTTTCAAGGGAAAAGAAAGGTTTGCTTGATAATGTGCGATTGAAGATAAAGCTGGAGAAAGGACGATTATATTACGAATTTAATGACAGTCGTATAATTTATTATTACGAGAATAAATTGTTAGCTATGTACTGTAATTTCACGTCTTGTATTTTGTTTTTACTTCTCTGTAATTTATGGTGAATTGTGATAATATGAAAATGACGGTTGGGATAATATAAACCTTTCTAACAGACATAAAACGTTTAAAAACGTTTAACCATTAGGGGAGGGCTTATTTTTGGATAGCTTTTGAAGCTTAAGTTGTAGGACTTTATTACTGGGGTATTTGGCGCCACTTCTGCGCCACTAAGACGACTTCCTGTTTGCTAGATGCTGAAGAATGCAAACAACGAAAATTTTGTGTAATTGAATTGTTATTAAATTTCTATTATTCTGTTTGTAATATCATCTTTATAATCTTTGTGTTAACATCGTATATTTGATTCGATTATTAATACTTTATACACTTTTTTTCCTTATTTGGTTTAAGCAAAAATGAATTTTTTATATTCTTATAAGAAAATATTTTAGTATAGAAAAATATAAATCTAACGTCTTCTGTGTTTGCCTTTTTTAATAAAATCCCTAATAAATGAAGACAAAAAATGCTTACATAAACATGCAAATAAAGTGATATCAAAACTGTTCCTTCAAATGCTAACTAATTTTCGTTTCAATAGTTTCTTTCACGACTCAACATTACGAACCGTAACTTTTACATTTACATACTTCTGAACGCGACGTCGCTTCGTCAGCGCTCACTTTACATCACCGCGACGCCGTCAATACCGTAGATTTTCATTTGCGCACGTGTCGCGAATCGCAAGCGTTTCGGATCTGAATCTCGCGGTATAAATAATCGCGCGTTACACTTTTAAGCCGCGTGACTCATTATGATAAAATGGTTTTTGCCGTAACCTTACATCAGCCCATTCTATTCACTGTTAAATGATTTTTAAACGCGACATCAATCATACGCAATGACGTAATCGCACGCGCTCGCTTATCCTAAGATTAAGACACGCCGAGCGTTGAAAACAATTTCCCTTTTTTATTCTCACCGACACATTTTTTTCTCCCTTACACCTTTTCTCTCCCCCCGTTCTTTCCCGCGGTTCTTTGTGCCGGTCGGAACTTACACGCCCGAAGCGCGACTCGCTGTCACGCCCGACGGGCTTTGCGCGCGGAACTAAAATCGCGTCTGACGCCTACACGGCGTAACGTATCGAGAAAACTGTCTTACGCAGTTTCTTTATGCGTTGCGAACAGATATCGACAATTTATACTAACGGGAATTACGGCATACCCTGACGATGGTTACCGTTATTATAATTGCTACATATACCGGGGCTGTTATCCTAACCACCGAGTCTAACGCGCAAAGCCCAAGTTAATGGCCGAACAAACACATCCGGCTTAGATTCGAACAAACGGCGCTCGCGCGCACTCGTCGTTCGGCACCGATGAAAACATTATCGTCGGCATTTTTCGTGCGACCCAACTGCCGGGCGATTTGCGTAAGCGCCGGCGAAAAATGGCCGCGTAATTAATTAGCCGCGCGGCGATTAAGAAACGCGTTTCAGATAGAGATAAATTTAGTGCGGCTAACAGCTGAAAAATGGCCGTACGTGATAAGGAGGTTGACATAAAGTAGATTTTTTAATGGAGATTAGAAATGCAAATCACCCGCCGAACAAACCGATGTATTATTTTCAGCGAGAATTCGGATTTTCCTTGAAATGTCCTTGCGTGGCGACTTTATAAACTGTTGGCGGAAATTTACTTTATCAATCGAAAGTGGTGTAACGGAAATTTTATAGTATGCGTTGAGTGGAAGCAGTTTGGACTGCGGTCATGAATATGGAACTTGTCGAAATAAAAGTGAAATTGCATTCATAAGTTATATTGATTAATGGTTTGAATATGAAGGATATTCTTCATTGGTTTAGCAATAATCGATTCAAACTGTTTTCAGTTGTTAAAAAAATGAATATTAAATTTATATCGTTAACTTTTCTTGTTTCGTTATATTAAAAAAGTTGGAAGAATTCAATTCTACTTTTACAATGTGATTATATCCTTCCGATTCTCGATATCCAGTCACATTCCACAAAATTATCTTAATCAAACTCAAATAATCTACTTGATCAAGTAGATTCAACAAGTAGATTCAATTCACCTGATAAAATCTGTTTCACCCTAACATGAAAAAAAATACAAACAAAAACAAAAGCAAATTTAATAAAGAAAATAAAATATTAAAAACTAATCAAATCAAATTCCACACTTTCCCACAATTATTTCTACTCGTTCTCCAATTTACAGACCACTCGCCACCATCAAAATACCAACAACACTCATTCCCCATTCACCCAGTCTTTAACAACTTTCGTTCCGAAGCGATTGCTATCGGCCGTTGAATGAAAAACACCGAAACGCGGCCGTGAACGGGTCGACCCAGTCCCCTTAATCGGTAGAAGCGCAGCGCCGCTCGGCCGCAATCGATGGCTCACGTCGATTTTCGCCGACGCGAAACCAGACGTAAACTCACCGAAAAAGCCGCTTTACATTGTCTTCGAGCCAGTTTGACGGGCGTGTGTGCGCGGCGCGCGCGCACTTTGTGAATGAAGCGAGTGCTTGAGGAGGGGCACGGGGGGGCAGACAGGGGGAGGAGGGGTGGCGGGGGGCAGGTCGGGACTGGTACTTAACGGTGCCACCGCGGACGAGGCCGATGGGGTTGACAAAATAATGACCGGGGCAAGTTCGGCGGCAAGGTGGCTGCGAGAACTCGGAGCGAGCGAGACGTGCCGTGCGACAAGGACGCGAGCCGTTCATAGAGAAAACACGGAGCGCGAGATACCCGAGCGAGAAACAAGTGCAGATCTGGTCTCGGAGTCGGCGGCAGGCGGCGCAGACAGGTTGTCCAGATTCCACGGAAGGTCGTTTGCTTTGCTTAGCGCGGCCTGCGCCGCCGACTCGAACGTAACCATCACTCGATGCGCCGTGGCGCGGGGGGCCGCGGGGGGGACACGGCGCAAGACTCGCGCTGCACGGCCGCGCATGCCACGGACTCATGAATCGCGATCGTCCCGTACCACCGGGAGACCATAGTAAACGTATACTATTACGTTTCCGAGGATTCACCGATGGGCCATTTACATCGCCGCGGCCGATCCGTGGCGTGCGTTTGTCTTCGTCCCGCCGAGTCGGGCAAATTTCCTTCCGCGATACCGATCGCGCGCCGCGAGGAAAGTGAAATTTACGCTGCCGCGTTTTCGGCCGTGAGCGTGATTTGCATTTTAAATGGACAGTTCAGCCGGAGAGTGCCGTTTTTATTATTTAGGTAAACTTTTTTTTTATACATCTATATTCAAATTTACAAACTGAAGAGTGATGGTGATAAGGTTTATAATAATCATCAGAAAGTGTTTGTGGTTGTAGTAAAATTCATCAAGTCATGAATAATCATTGATGAAATAATCGTTGCAAAATTTACTACAGTTGTTGTTAATGTACCAATTTTTAAATTTAAAATGCACAAGTCAATTTTATTCTCGTTGATGTTGTTTCTGAAACGAATTGCTAAAATTTACCACTTTGTTGTCTTTGCACAAAACCCTGACCTGAAGCATTGTAAATTTGCTTTCTGTGCGCTTGCTTTGGGCTCATGATTCGTTCACTTTTTTAACACACGTGTTTGTGTATTTATTTACTTATCCACGTATTTATTTATGTACTTTATTGAACGTTTACCCACTTAGAGTAAAAATGCCGTTGTTGATTCGAGAAAACTTCGCGACGATCGCGCACGAGGAAATATTTTTCTGATTATGTAACAGTCGAGGTGCGATCCGATGATTAGCTTCGTGTATTGTAATCGTCGTTATTTCTGTAATGTGTTCTTTTTTCTACTACAGTGATCGAGGACTTAATAATAAAACAAATTGCGCACTGCGCACACATTTAAAAAAGAATGCGAAGCGATAGCATCGATTGCTGTAGTCTTCCACGTTACTGTAAACACAGATTTGCTATTACGTAAGCGCGTGTTTAAGCAGCAATTAGGCTGCATTTAATTTCCGCATTACAAGATGCTCTGTGTCTTTCGTTCGTTGCACTTGTCCACTTTTTATTCCGGACAAAAAACTATAAAGTGAGCGAAAAAAAAATCAACTTGAAAATTCTTGTTGCTTCTTCAAATAACTGTTACACGTCGTAACAATTTTAATTGGAAAAATTAGAAAAATATTATACATACTTTTCCGCAAAACGTTGTCCGATGAACTTTTATTTCTAGTTCATTTGTGACAAGCAGCTTATTTTAGGTTTTTTTAAAATATTCTGTTTTGTTGCATTAAACGTGACGTAGAAACCATTTAGCCCTCCCCTCCCTCTCTCTCTCCCTATCTTTATAAGAAATAACGAATTTCATTTTCATTGGTGTTGAAACACCCTCTTAGCTATTTCAAATGATGTATCATTCAGCAAATATATTACCGAACATGACATGGACGCAAAATGCAACCCTAAAACACAAATCGAAAACAATTTCGATGAGTCGACAGAATTTCGATGACTCGGCGAAAAAAATAGATGCATTCTATCATTAACGAAATTCTCTATCAAGGGGTCTGTCCTCTATTATTAATACGCTTTCGCATAATCTATAATCATCTTATCGAATATTAAAAGTGGATCTGTCCACCATTAAATTTAGCGAACATTTTAGGAACAAAATTATGATGAATAGTTTTTGGTAAATTGATTTCAAAATTTAAGGAAACTACTTTACAAGAGTACTACAAAATTTAAGGGAACTATTTTATAAGAAATACGTTACATATTTTAAAACCTTCGATATATCATGTATGCACTTTAGAATTACACTTCAATTTTTAATGTATTGTAAAGTTTTGTAATGAATTTTTAAAACGATGTTTCGTTTAACGAATTTGATTACTATATATCAAATGACACATACGATAAATAAAGAGAAGCTGTAAACACATACTTTGTAGCTCGATATACAAGTGCAAGATTTGTAATCCGTAATTAGCTACGACTTTCTTGCAATACTTTTGATTTTAGTATACAAAATCAAAATTCTATTTCACTGTATCATAATGAATTTAATATATTGCACAATGTATGTTATACATTTATTTTATCACAAGTGTGGTAAACTTTCTATTCAGTTCGCGTAAAAAAGATTCGTGAAATGGCTCATTAAAATATTTCGCCACAATACGCCAATTTTTATAACATCCATCCTTTACTATAACAATTTTTTTCATAATTATAAGAACATGCACCACAATTTATAACGCTATTAACTTCATCATATATAAATTGCTGCCCTAATAACGACTCTTCTCAGCTTGTAATGAACATCCATAACTCTTAAAACAGAATGCGAAATAAATTTACAGCGTTGAAAATTCATCGAATCCAAATTTAGAAAAATCGAATTTTAAAGTCAATTTCAACGAAAGATAGTCAACGCTTACCAAAACTGGCCACTTTCAAAGATATAGAAAGTAAAATGATTAATTTTTTACATTATTTATAAACTAATTTTTCAACTGTGACCTTAAAATTGTAACAATTTTTTCATTCAGTACAAATTTACTGTATTTAGATACATTAAATTCCCGACGTTGCAATCTTCTTTTGCATCCAAGTAAATTTTAAAAGAACTAGCGACTCACGAGACAACCACGAAACTTTTTCTCGGTGAATGTTTGACAATTCCGCAACTTTCCCGAACGTTCGACGCGAGCAAACAAAAAAGAGAGAAAAAAAAAGAAAAAAAAACGTAAGAAGGAAAGCTAAACATTCCATGGCGGCGCGACAAAACTCACGCACCAATACCACACAGACGCACAATTCACATTTTGTCGCGTCATTTTTGCTGGCGCGCTTTGTCGATTCAAACGCAGAGGCCTCAGCCGGCCGTGGTCTGAAAAGTGCGCATTCATTCGGCAAGCACATTCACGCACGAAAAGGGAAGCAACCTGCGCCAACAACAGACACCCGGCTACACGTCGCGCGTGTGGGAATAACTCCAACAACTTCTCGCGCGACGATTTTGGTGTCGCGAAATCAGCGAAAATTGCGGTACGTGTAATTGATGTGCAAAAACGTCACGATTGAAGAAGGACAAAAAAAAGAGGATCAAACTAGGGAGAACCGAGTCGGAGCAAAGAAAATCAAGCATCTCGGCGCGCGTGATTTATTTAGCCGGCGCACGTCACGCGTGACTTTATTTTCACATAAATTACACAGGCTGGATCGTCGGGCCCCGCTACCCCCTCCCCCCTGTCCGGTCGTTCATCAGCATTATCGCCGCCGCGATCGCCGTCGTCACTATCATTATCGAGGAACGCGCATGGCGTCTCGCGGGATAGATTCGTCTCGTCCTAATCGTCGGACGAATTTTATTCCGCGTCTAACTAGCGGCGGTGCGTGCCTCCCGACTAACTACCGGAAGAGGCGTCCCGTCCGGCACATAGAACATCGCGACGCCAGCGAAAAATGAAGGAGCACGCTTGGCGGATAAGTGGCGAAGATTACACGTGGATGAGAAAAAGCGGGAAATCATCAGCGAGTCGGAGAAAAAGCGAGGGGGAACGAGAAGGGGATCAAACGAAGGAGGGGGGGGGGGGCTGGTAAATGGGGCCCCCCATTTGGACCGACTTTGCCCGGGCAGGAATCGCAGGGGCAAAAACCCTGCCCCGGGGAGGGGGCAGGCGTTCCCCACCATTTCAAACTTCGCGCCCCAAGTCGCCGGAATTAAACGGCCTGTTTTACGCACGTCACAAATTTCGGACCGCAAAAAGATCGCACACCACCCAAGGCACGTTTTTTCCATCCCCGCTTCACCGTTTTGTGCGC
>JABFOV010001352.1:0-25993 GCA_022817685.1 Aradophagus sp. ZL-2020
AAACTATGATGACAGTTCGAACAAGTAAAAAGTAAAAACAACAAAAAAAAGAACACTGAATATAATCTAAGAAATAGTACTGTAAAGTTTGTATATTGTTTTTTTGTAAAAGAGGAGGGGGAAGAGAGGAGGGTGAGAGGGGAGGAGGGGAAGAAGAAGAATAAAAAAAAAAAAAAATATTTTATTAAAAATATATTAAAAAAAAAAAAAAAAAAAAAAAAAAAAAAAAAAAAAAAAAAAAAAAAAAAAAAAAAAAAAAAAAAAAAAAAAAAAAAAAATCATTGAAGAAAAGCTTTTCTGATTGAAAATACATTTTGTCTTCACATTTTTCTGAAAAGGATCTTTCTTTTTAAAGTTAGATTTCAACAAAATAAAAAGTTGTAAAAATTCTGTTTTTAAGTACAGCGCAAAGTAGTAAGAAAATATTTGTTATAAAATACAAAGAAGTTTTAATTACTTTCTTTCGACGGACGTTTGACTATCCTCTGTAAGGAGTTGCCGAATCCAGTCAGTTGGGTCACTATTGTCGCGTGACAAATCATCACTGGCTTCTTGATTGAAATCAACTAATATGGGTGTTGATGACAATGGTCTATTGTAATTGGACTCATCAAACGCTTGCTCTAAAGATCCTGTTATAAAAATTAGAGAATAAACTGTTTTTACATTTCTGTTTTCAAAACATTTTTATCATTTATAAAAAAGTCATACAATTAATTTAGATAAAAATATGTGAATAAAAGGATACCAAAAATAAGATAAAAACAATTGTAATTCTTACTTTGCATATGCGCAGTAGCAGTGGATCTAGGTCCCAGGACTGAATCGACTATTCTCTCAGCAAACTCAAGTGTCGAATCTAAATGTATCGCGTCGCGGTCTCGATTCTCTGGAGGCTGCTCTTCTGTAGCCGGCAGAGGTCGTTCCTCTTCGTCTTGGACAGTAACCTCCATCTCGCCTGAGACTTCAATAATCTCGTCATTAGGGTTCATCAGCTGTGGTGTCTGCAATCTCCTAATGACTTCCCGCGCTTGTCGGTTGGCGTTGATAGCTGTAATTATAGGGCCGGTCAATGGTGTTCTAAAATCTTCTCTTCTTTCATTACTTTCATTACTCATTGTAATAGATGCATTGGGAGTACTTGCTAGAAGTAAAATGAGAAACAATGGAACGGAATGAGTCAAAAAAATGAGTTAAAAAATTCATCAAAGAATGACTCAAACAATAATTTTGAATTTAGAACATTTCCAAAACTATTCTTCTGTTCAATAATTTTTAAGAAATTATATTTATATATTACATTCTTGACTCAAGATTTCTGAAAATGCAGAATTTTCTGAGAGTGTAAGGAAGTGCAATTTTTACAAGCATGGTAGGAAATCATTAAGAAAGTAATATTGCTTTTTTGGTCTTACCACCTTTACTAAGTTGTTATATCAAAAAATCATTACAAAAACTTACGTTCAGCGCTACTCGTAGCAATTTGCTTATTATCCTTATTCTCCATTTCAGCTTCTTTCTCTGAGGCTTGTTGTTTCTTACGTTTTTCCTTTCGCTCTGCTAATTCTTCGTTTCTGTATTTCTCGAGAATGGGTATTAATTTATGTACAACTCCTGCAATAATATTAAAAGGTTTAAAAACACTTTCCAACTTTATTTTATTACTTTTGTAAGTATTTCTTTATATTGTAAAAATTTTTTCATTCTTTATGTTTTTACAAACCTGCGCAACAATCTGGTTGTGAGTCACCGTCAAGCATTTTACTCTCTTCAATCCACCATTGTAAGGCTGCAGGAATACTATTCAATGTCGCAGTAAGACTTGGTCCAACCAAATACCCTGACTGATCCTAAAATATATAAAATATATAAAATATATCCTAAAATATATAAAATTAATTGTGAAGAAATACTTGATTGATTTTTACTTATCAACTGATCTACTGATTATAATATATGATTTATTCTTACCACAAAATCGACTTGGTCGTCATCTTGACTGGCAAATATTCCAAGAGTGTTGTCCATGACAACAACTCGCGTGTCACGGAAGTTCGACAAAACTTGACTTGTGGAAAGTGGAAGTGTTTGTGCGGTTGGTCCCAAGAGTCTAATGGAATCAATAAGTAATTTATTAAAATTCACAAGGAAGGAAAAATAAAAACATTAACCTGATTCATTAATAATTTAAGCAGTGACATTTAATTACTCGAACAAGAACAAAGATAAAAACTAAAATATTTTGAATTTTAATAAATTGTTAATTAATTATTATAATTGTGTCAACAAATAAAAGGAAACCAATAACGAAAAAAACTTACCTTTGTAAAATAATCGGTGGATTAGGGTTGCGTGGATTAGAGGCCAACTGAAGGTACTGATATCTGCGTTGTCCAATGACCCTTTGGGATCTTGGATTTGGATTTTCAAGACTGCCTTGCGCCATCAACAACGATTGTGGGCTTATACCTATGCGAATGACAACTACCGTCAAATCAAAAGTACAGTTTTATTTCAAACTCAAGAAATATTTATTAATAATAGTAAAGGTAAGAATTGTATATTTCCATACAAATGGCGCCAGCCACGAGTGTGGAAGGATATTTTTCAGTACGAGTAACAGTGCAGAAGCATCTTTTCCGCGCAAGTTTCTAGAGAATTTAGGTGTTTTATACACGATGACGTCAAATTATCTAAAACGAGCAGGGGAAAAAATTGTTTGCAACAAGTGCAATGTACAACATTTTATTCTCTTTTAACGGTCGTAAATAAGCACTTTTCCATCCTCGCAAAGTTCACACTTCCACCCATGATGTTATTTCATGACTTTATTTTCTGTCTTCAACAAAAAATTCACTTTTCTGCCCAAGAGTAGAAAAATAGAAACTCTCCATCTTCGTTGCATTTGTTGCAATAAAACATCATATATGACATGGGCGGAACGCTTTCCGCCCTTGTTCCACATTGTCCTAATTTCTGCATTGTTATGAATGCCAAAAAATATATTTCATTAAAATAACTAAAGAAAAGAAACAAAAGAAATGAAAATAGTACAATTTGAAATAAGTTCAGTAATATTGAATGTCTTACCATTATTTTCTGAGACAGGTTGATCTTCAAAGAGGCCAAAAGGCAAGGGGAAGGTCGCGTTCCACTGAACACTTTGCCTTCCCGAAACGGAATTCGATGAATTGTTATCTTGACTCGGATCGAAGTTGTGTTGGATCATGACGACATTACCGCCATCGCGTTCGTTTGTAGGAACCATCCTAAAGACTCCTTCACTCGAATCCTCGTAATAATCCATGCCCTCCTCCTCATAATTTGAGGAACCTTCTTCCTCCTCTTCCTCTTCTTCTTCGTTTTCTTCACCTTCTGTGAACAATTATAAACGCAATTTTTATATGAAAAAATGAATTTACCTTTTAATAACAACAATCCGTTTACATAAACAATAAGAAGAAAAGTACCTTCGTCTTCCTCCTCCTCTTCTTCTTCATCTTCGTCATCTTGCACTTCATCTTCATTGTCATCAGATTGATTACCGTCAGATTGCGAGTCAGAACTCAGCAAATCCTCCTTAAAAAATATTAGATAAAAATTATTTGTTTTATAAACTTTAATTTCTATACTTTTTTTTAAACAACAACTTTAAAGATGATAACTTACAGTTGTATCACGGGCTGGATCAAATTCGCCGTCGCCTGTTCTCGGTGCAAGGCTTTCATCATCTATGTCCATTGGTCTATGAGAACGAGATGTAGGATCATCTAGTACAGATTCCCTGGACAAAAGATCTCTGCTTGATTTTAAGTATTGTTTTTTAACGGTAATATAATTGAAGCTTTTATAAAATATTATCTTATATTAAATCCAAGGAAAAATATACTTTTTTAAAAAATGAAACAGTAAATAGTTTAAACAAACAAAATTGAAGGTGCATTTTTATAAAATGATGTTAATGGCAAGTTGTCAAATTTTGGAATAGTAACAAAAAGTTTAACTTTACTTTCATTAAAAAACTCTTTTTTACTTGTCTGCGATAAAATTAGCACCAAATTGACACATCCATAAACGCACATCTTAACTACCGAAATATCCATTTTAAAGTCAAATCTACATACCTCTCAAGGAGTTGATCCATTATGTCTTCAAATGCAGCCTCGTCTCCCTCCTCGTGTACCTGACTTTCAGATGTCGGTTCCAGACTTTCAGCCGTAACCGAAATATCATGTTCGGTATTCTCTGCATCCTCATTAACTTCTTCGCCAACCGCGTGCGTCGCCTCTGACGTAGTGGTACCTGTGCGCTCGCCCTGTGGTTCGTCCTGCGTCGTGCGATTCTTTGGCTTGGTGAACTTATTATTAATCGCACCAGGCATCGGCTGGTTGATAATGCGCGAGAGCGTTTCCAAGGGCTTAAGTGCTGCATTGATAGTACCAGCAATGTTTGGACTCGATAGGTCCAAACTATGAGGTATCTTCGCCAGGTCTGTGATGATTCCCTTCTTAAGCATAATCCTGACGATGTAGTTAACGTGGTTGTACTGATGATTGACTTTGTTAACGGACGTTCGGAGGTGCGCGTTATAAGTTGGTGGACAACTGTCAATCATCATAGATATCAGACCAATGAGGACCTGCAGTTGCGAATGTTTCTCCACACTCTCTGGGAGAGTCAGGGTTCGTGCCAAGGCAGTTTTGACCTCGCTCACCAAAGTGCTTTGAGCTTCGGGAGAATGATTGCAGGAAGCGATCCCGGCCAGAAGGATGCGCGCGTTGCCACTGCACGCTCGGTCGGCGGCGTTTTCTGGCGTATTAGGTAACATTCGATCAAGTAAGAAAGCCAGCGCGCTTGTATCCTCGGTAATCATCTCACTCTGGCCCGCGCGATACGTGTACTCGGCGATCAAATTGGCAACCGCTCCATAAGAGCGCACTGCTTCACCGAGTATTTTCAAGATAATGGACTTCATCAACAGAGGTTTCTTTGTTTCCTCAGCATCGGTCTTCGCCTGTCCAGATGCTGCATCGCTCAGCATCTTTACTGGGATGATTTGCGAGATCTGATCATCGTCGTCAATTACCTCGGAGGTAGATGAACCGGCAGTAGGATTGCGGGGGTCGTTAAAGCGCCGCGACGAGGAAGCCACTGGACCGCTTGATGTACTTTGATTGGATTTTTTCTCAGGCGTGGTATTATTGGTAGTAGTAGTGTCTTCCGGAATGTTAGGCATTGGTTTGATTAGGGCGTTTAGCAGATCATGGATAACACCTATCGATGTCTCTTCAACCATTGGAAGGATGGAAGAATGGGTTGATGGAAGAGTCTTTACCACTAAACGATTGTCCACATCATCGCCTAGAAGAATTCAATAAAAGTCGTTAACGAAAATTCCCAACAAATGGCAATTTCACATTATTTTAATATTTTATCAAGGTTGAAAAGTAAATTACATTATAATTTTGGAAAGAAAATATAAATCAAAATTATATATAGTTTATTTTAAACAGTAAATGGTAAAGGGTAATAATAATGAAATGATAGAATAAAATAATATTAACAGTGGGGATTGGGAAACGTTCTCTTGCAACAAAACTTTGAACTTACGTTTCAGAACACTGATGTCTACCCGCAAGATGTTCTCACACACTTCACGGAAAACTTCAGGATTCCTGCACACAGCACTACTAACTTGTCGTGTCAGATATAGGATTTCTTTATATGTCGGGGGGATGTTATTTTGGGCGCGCGATCGCACAACCTGTAACACAGGTAATAATTATTTTAAAATTAAACAATTAATAAAATAAATGAATAATGATAAGCGTTACTTCTATTAATTATATTCTCTTTTTCCTATCCTATCCTTTGTATTTACTTTTTTTTATTGAAATTTAAATTAGTAATTTAAACCAAAGAAATGATATAATTCATTTCATTTAATCTTTTTACATATTTTCAAATGCTTCATTATCAAATAGTTAATCAATACACACCCTTTCCATGGCCAAACGAAGAACTCTGGGTTCCTCAATGGTATGTCTAATTAGCAAAGTAATCAAATTAATGAACCCAGTAAAACCACTCGAATGTGTCATTTCCAGTAAAAGTCTAACGCCGCCTTCACGAGCAAACACTTCAGCATTTTTGTAGTCTCTTGTCAAACGCAAGCAAACTTTCATCAAAGCATGTAGTGTATCGCGATCGACGGAAATTGCTAACAGTTTAACACAGGCACTGAAAAATTAAATTACATTCTTTTAAAAATTATTCATACAACATAACAGAAATTATCTTTAAAATATGTTTTCAATAATTAATCATAATGGATAAATGTTTCTAAAATCGATGAATTAAATAAAAAAAACTTACTGCACAATGCTAGGTGCAATATTAGGATCAAGTCCTTGAATGACAGCATATTTCTTCGACTCCAAACCATCTTCAGTATCCATATTTGAGTCGGAATTCGAGCTTCCATCTTCGTTGTTGTCGTTAAATTTAAATCCCATTGTTATTGGTCTTCTGTTTTCATTGTCCTCATTCATTTGTGTCATGCACGAAAAGTTGATGACATACTGTCTGCGCGTGCAAGTTATGCGCACACTGTGTTCACCGGCCCAATAAGCATCATTGATAATGCGGTTGTTTACAGGTGAATATGGCGTCCACTTGCCAGTGCTAACATCGAACCACTTCCACGTGTGGTTAGTAACCTTATGCATAAGCTGTTTCCTCTGAGTCAGCACCGCGACCTTCTCCAGACGATCGATCAAAAGGAGCAACGGTGCAAGCCATTTGGGTGTTTTTGTAGCATTATCTTTGCCCTCCTTAGTGTTCTTCATTTTCATAGCCGTCAGTGGACCCTCGCACGCGACTAACAGTCGCACTAGTTTATCGAGAATGCCACAATCTTGCACTACTTGAGCGCAAGGTACACGCATTTCTTGGAACGCGCCCTGCAAAACAATTATTCAATGTTATTTAGTATAAATGTACTTTAAGAAGACTGTTTTTTTTCTAAACTAATTTTGTGTTTTTATTAAGAAATGTATCATTACTATACCTCAAAGAATAAAGTGTATAGGTAAATTCGGTTGGACACTTTGTTTGCTTCCTCACATTCGACTAATTTGACACCTGCATTCGGATCTTGACTTTCTGCAATGTTGATCAGACAATCGATCAAATTGCCAATCTGAAATGCATCATAAAAACAATTAAATTAGAAAAGAGATTTTTTATTTATTAAGTTTATTTATTTATTTATATGTACACAGCAAAAAATAACAAGACAGTATCTATTTTTCTTACCTCTCCTATCAATTGACGTAGCATATTGTCTCGCCATTCATTTCCATTTCTTTTGGTAATAGTAAAGAGTAAGTCGCAAATACGATATACAGTGTCTGGCATAAGGTCTAACAAATTTAAACATTGTTCCATAGCAGTTTGCGTGAATTCGTCAATGCTTTTGGTGGTAGTTGCTTCTTTCATAGTATCATCTGATTTACGAGCATCCGAATCCGGAGCTAAAGACATAGCAATCGCGTTCATCATTTGATCATCATAGGCAAGCTCTAAATCCATGATCAAATTTTGTCCATCGGCAGTAGGCAAATCCTGGAAAAATTCGTATAATATATCCTGTGCATATGAAACAGGATTTTAGTTTATTAGTAATTGCTCAAAAATTTTAAAATGTATATTTCAGCTACCACTTTGTTAGTTTGTTAGTTTATATACCATGATTTACAGCAGTTACAAATAAATATTATTTCATCTTATCGTTTGACATCTGTCGTTCATACAAAACTACATGCATATACCTTGATATCAAAATTATTTGTATAATTACTAATAAAATAAGTGAAAATAGAGATCATTTGCTAACGCAATGTTTTCGCGTATGTTTTACTTTTTTTTTTTTTTACTTTGACTTACAGATCTACAATGAGTGGCTGGATTTGTAAGCAAATAATCGGTCGCTTGTTCAACCGACATTGTATGTAATAAAGCTTCTATGCAATGTGCTCGACTGAATCCCATGTCCATAAGTTGACGTAAGCTTTCTTGGTTGACATCCGCCTCTGAATCATCCCGGCGATCAGATGCGCCACCTCGTCCAATGGCATTAGAACTTGTCCCAGAGGAGCTGGCTTCGCCACTTTTTTCTTTTTCTTCGCGTTCCTTGATTATTTTCTCCCCTCGTAAAATGTGACGTAAAATTGAAAGAATTGATTCGGTCATTCTTGCACCATAATTCTTTAGTGGTTTTTTGCCCCACATCAACATCACAGCTTCAAATGCTCTCTGAAATGTAAAATATTGACATTTTGAATTATAATAAAACTATTCCTTATTAACATAAATTGTATAATAAATATAAATGTGTATAGGAATAAAATATTTAAAAGAATCAAAGCTTACCTTATGAATTTCCATCAAATATTTGGTAGGTTCAAAAGTTTCATAAACTTTGTAAACGCCACTACATTTGGAAGAAATTACATGGGGTGAATCCAAAATAGCTTTTGGATTGACCATCTTTTCGAGCAACACTAACCAAACATCTAAGAATTCGCCAGTTCCATCTGGTAAGTTTGGATGTTCTAATCCTTCAGAAACTGGAAACTGTCCTCCGCCAGATAAAGCCCAATGGAAAGTTCTAAAGAATTGAAAAAAAAAAGATTTTTATAAACTCTTATTCATAAATGAATTCAAGATAGATTTTGACATGTTATTCATTTCTCATAGTTATATACTTTAAATGAATTTACATGAATAAATAAATGACTTACGAAAAGAATGCATTTTGGCCGCCAAGTTTAACGAACTTTTGTAACATTAGGTGGTAAGGAAAACGCTTTTCGTCAAATAGCATCGGCGAGGTGAAACCCACTGAGCAAATCAAGAAAGTCAATTTAAATTTGGGAACTGGTGATGGTGGGAGTTTATCCCATGAGAGGCCGCGAGTCAGCAGACAATTCAATGCGGTAGCGACACTTTGCGCAGCTTGCGATGGGAAAGTTGGGGTTAAAGGCGCTTGTTGACTTCGACGTCTCATTGGTGATCCCATACAAAGCTAAATAAATGAAAATTTTAAATATACATTTAAAAGAATAAGTCCAAATTTTATTCTACTAAATTTTTAAAATTGTGTACTTAAACTACTATAATAAAATTTAAGCTGTAAGTAATATAATTTATATAATTTATTTATCTGCATAATATGCAACATACTTTGACAAGTAATCCAAACAATTCAGCCAATGCTCTGCCAAGTCTTGAAGAAGCTCCCAGCAAAGGCTTAATGTACTTCAGTTGATGACTACTTGGTGAATTTCGTCCTCCAATTTGACTAGGGGGTTTTGCGACATCATCCACCTTCAAATAAACAAATTTCATTAACTGACTGCAACAATGTTTAACATTTTCATTTACGCTAAGAAAAAGTGTAAAAAACATTTGCGTTAAAGCGATCCTCAGTGATATTTCAAAGGCAACATTCATTTTTCTTCTTTTTCTTTTTTCCTAGTTACATTAAACCTATTAACAAGAGAGTAAGAAGCGAAAAGACAAGTAACGGCTGACGAAGCGAGTAATCAAATCAGCGACAAGGATGATTACCTCCATCGAAACCGGCGGAGGATCGGTACTCAGAGCTTCCATCGCTGTGGTCATTCCGTTGCTTCCCAAATCGGAAGAAGCAGCTCCGGACCATGAGGATGTTTCGTTTTCACTCTACAAGACACATCAATAAATGTCACTTTTACATTCGTGTGTCTGTACTACTGTACCATCCACTCTATTCAATAGAACTATTAACGTTAAATAAAACAATTTTTTTTTTATGCATTATATAATCCATTGTTGTCACCCTGTTACTACCGCAAATCTTGCGGTTTCTTAAGGTGATTCCTCAGTTCTGGTGCCATGGAGTTAGTGTCTTTTCAAATTACAACTTCTAAATATAAAATTAAAACTTTTAAATATAACCCAGCAAATGTTTGACAATGGGAGAATGGTTCGAGCCTTAAAAACTGCAATTTCTTAAATAATTGTGGGCTGTGAAACTGCCAAAGCATTTTTTTCCACCTCAAAACTTTTGACAGTTTCTACATTGGAACAAAAAAAAGAATTAACTTTTAGAAAATAAAAAACATTCTCCCAGAGTGATACATTTGCCGGGTTATATTTATTTTGCATAATTATTAATTTTAACAAAGTTATTTAAAAAACAATAATCTAGTGATAATAGCTTGAAAAATCACCTTAAGGTAATTCTTCAAGCTATTGTCACTAGAATATTGTTTTTTAAATAATATTGTTTAAATTAGTAATTGTGCAAAATAAATATAATCCAGCTATTGTATCACTCTGGAAGAATGATTTTTATTTTGTAAAAATTAACTTTTTTTTTTATTCAAATTCAGAAACTACCAAAACTTTTGAGATGGAAAAAATGCTTTGCCAGTGTCACAGTCTACAATTATTTAAAAAATTGCAATTTAAACCGCTCGAATCATTCTCCCATTGTCGAACATTGGCTGGATTATATTTAAAAGTTTTAATTTTATATTTAGAAATTGTAATTTGAAAAGACACTAACTCTGTGGCACCAGACTTGAGAAATCACCTTAAACCATGACTCGTTTTACTTTGTATTATTATAGGTAAGATAGATGTCACTAGTTAGTAGAAAGTTCAAAAATTAAAATTTCCAATTTCTCAAATAAAAGTAAAGGCAGTGCAAATTTCAGTAAAATTGTATATTTCTTGCACTTTCCTTATTTTTGTCCCCCTATTAGAAGTTTTAATTTATTATCTGAGAAATAATTTTTCATTATCTCTGTTATTATTTATCACATTTATCTGATGAAGTATATATTTTTATAGAAAAAATTAGGTAGAAAAAATATTTTCAGTTGCTAATCAATTATTATATAATTAAAAATGATCATTTCATCTTCAGCATAATGAAAACCTAACAATAGATAAATTAATAATTTTGACTTAAAGTAAGTTTTTACTAAAAACTTACCCTTAATTCAGGAGGCATTAATTTCTCCATATCTTCTTTGCCAAAGTCACATCCCGCTGGAATAGTATCGTCGCTGCAAAGTGCGAGCAATAACGTGCTTTCCCATACAAGGGACATGTACAATTCAGAGAGGCCTTTGAGTACTGTTAAACCAAGTTCCGAGCCCCAGTGATTCATTGACAAGTTTCGTATGTCGCTCTGTGAAGTGCGGCACACATGAACGAACATTATAACATATCCATGTGCGGCGTTCATAGAATGAAGTAGGGGTGTTGCAGTATCACTAGTAAAGGCCGTTTCGAGATTTGGAGCTGACACAAGCTCGCGCAGAAGAATAGAGCCTGCTGGAGATTCCATATGACTGTGCAATGGTTTCAATAAATTCAGCACCTCGCTTAGCTGCGAGAGTCCCGTTTTTAGAACCAATGGTTCGTGTGACAAGTTCTGTAAGAAAATAAGAAAGCATTTGAACAGTTAAAAAAATGATCAGTAGAAACATTGCTGATGTTCATAATCTTAATAAAGTGTTTACTCACCAAAATACTTTTGCAAACATTGGCAACAGCTTGAGCCGCATGCACAACAGGATAATCCACAGGTAAATTCGGAAGTCCAAGGATTGAGAGCAACGGAACCAGACCCTTTTGTGCGACGAATTCACGACAATGATCGTCAGTGGAGTTATTACTGAGGATTGCTTCAACGAATTTCATGGTGTTATGTATGTAGTCTACAAGAGCAATCGGAGTCTTTTCGCGAGGCTGCGGAGGTGGTCCAGGCTGCGCCGGTGACGGCGACGGTTGTTCCTCGCGCTGTGGATGGGAGCTTGTACTCGCTTCTTCTTCATCCTCCTCTTCCTCGTCACTACTACTGCCACCACCTCCTCCGCTATTACCGGCGTTATCTCCGACGCCAACACCCACCGATTGACCCGAAGATTGACGATTCGTGGATACTGAATGTGATGGCGAATTATCAGCCTTGTTTGCTGCTCGCCAACATACATACCGCGGATCACAGCCAAGGACGCATAGTTCTTCCAACAACTGTGAAGATTTGTGATTGTTTATCAATAAATATATTGTATGTTAAAATTTTCAATTAATTAATTGATTTATATGTATTGTATAATTATATTTTTTTATTTCTCTTATATTTTTTATTTTCTTTTTTTTTTCTTTTTGCGTAATCATTCATTAAATATTAATTAATTATATAATTCATTATTCTTTATACAAATGATTTCATGCATAATATAAATTAAATTACAAATAAATAACCATTTATTGTGACATAACGTTAAATTGAAATATCAATCAAAAAAATTAATCATCCATTGTGTCTACCTTAACAATAGCTGCCATGGCGTCGGCCTTCAAGCTTGGTTGGTGTCTCATAAGTTCGTCCATTGCATTACCAAGATTTGTCGGAGTATCGCCGATCGGATCTGTGCTACGACGTTTGCGCATAGCTGACAAATACTGCGACGATAAGAGAACCCGAAAAATACGCTCGAAGGGACGTCGCTGGGTAAAGGCTGCAAGACCTCTCTGGTTTAAACAAAGAGCGCTGAATACATTTGGCAATGAGCCTATCACTTCTCTCGTTGCGGGAATCTAGAAATTGATTTTTTGAGAAATATATAATTATTTACTGTTACAATAGATTTTTCTACAAAACTATTTTATTGGCTTCTTTAATAATGTATGATTAAAAAATTTGATTCTACATTTACATAAAATTGATTTCTTCAATATAAGTATGCAAACACCCAAATTTAGTTATTAAACATTGTAATTTTGTATTATTTGTATATGATTTGAATTTAAAGAAAGACAAAAATATTTTTAGTAATTTACCTCTTTTGTAAGTAAGGCATGCAAAACGACATCAGTTAAACCATTATCTTGCATTGTTGATAATAATGTTGGTTCTTGATAGACATAAACAGTCACAACATCTGCGGCTAACAAAAAGAGCGACGGCCCGTAATACTCAGAATTGCTGATGATGTGTTTAAGCGAGTTGGGCAACGTGCCTTCCATCACATGTCTGATACTGTCGGAAAATGTGGGATCTTGAATAGCTTTTTTCAAGAAGTTTAGCATTGATTTAAGCAACGCTGCACGCTGCGGTAGACAGGTCTTTCCAGTTTTTGAAGGACAATAATCCGTTGGTTGTTCCATTGATTTTTCTTCGCCCTTCGCTGGCTTTGTCGTCGCGGCGCTTGTCGTGGCACCATCGTCTTCAGAACACTCCATAGTGTTAGACATAGCATTTCCGTCACGAAGTGGCGAATTTAATTCTAAACGATTGATCGAGGCGCCATCAACATTCGCCTGACTGGTATCTTGCTGCGGCGCTTGATTCTCGAAGGGTACAATCTGATACGGTTGCTCTTTACGGCAAACATTCACTTCCATGTCCAGTCGTTTGATGAAACTATTCAAACCATTGTGCGTCTGAAAGCCTTGCATATCTATGTTGGTAATAAGGTCAATCACACGGACGGCTCTCGTTACGAACTGAAAAAAAAAAAAAAAAAAATATCAAAAATTTATTAGATATTAGTAATTATTTGAGTTGGTAATGACATTTTAAATTGCCCATCTTCATTTCCCATTTTTCCTGAATTCGTTTGTTTGACTTACCGTGATGTGTTCAAGTTCTCTTCCAGGCCAATTTATAACCTTCAAGAGACTCTCCATCATGCCGCAACTTACGAGAGACTCACCGCCTGCTTCATAACTTGCAAGATGGTATAAAAAGCTGAACAAGGCCGTCGCGAGAGGCAACGGGAATGGCTGGCCATCAGGTTGCGGCGAGGTCAGCGTTGTTATGCAGGTACGAACGAGCACTGGCAGAAAACCGTGATATGAACTTGCCCCAGTTACGTCGATTATCATGTTCAATCGTGAACCAGATTTTCTGCAAATAAGTTAATATTTTTATGTCAGCATTAGTAAATTCATTTACTAAAATATTACTTATGCTATACACGGGACATACTTTGGAAAATGTGGATTCCTATCCAAATGAATTATACTCGTTAACGTTCTTAGAGCAGCTGCTCGAATTTCTACCAGATGTGGACTTGATAGCTCCAAAAGTTCAACCAGTTCTTCTAGAAGACCTGCGTGAAGCAAATTATGTGCATTTTCTTGTAAAGAATTGCTATATACAAGCACAGACAACGCCTGGAGACGCGCCTGAACACACTGCAATCTTCTTCTGTAGTCTGTGAAACTATGGGCTAGTCTTATGTGTGTCAGGAGAGCCATCTGCAAATTAAAAAATTACATCGTTTTAACCAATTGCTTAATTTTGATTAAAGCAATACAAAAATATATTATTCCTTGATAAAATTTGGTAATTTTAGTAGAGTGAAACACTAAGTGGGATTTTCTATAACACACCTGCTTGTCCTGAGGTACATTATACACCTTCAATAAGTCATTCATTATTTGCGCCGGGGTTTTTCCAAGCTTATCTACTCCTTCAATATGAATATATGTTACAAGATTTGTCTGACCAGTCTTTTTTGTACTAGTATTGCCACTGCTGCTCGAAGCATCCGTTGCCACCGTTGGGTTTTCAGCATAGAACTCAAAATGAAGAGTCGTGGCACTTGCTGGGAAAGGCTGTTTATTCAAAAAAAGAAATGATTTGCTATAATAAGTATTGTTCTTATGTCATCTAAACTTAAAAGCCAATGGATTTAGTTTTTCGGATTAATTATAAAAATTAGTAATTAGTAATCAGAAAATCAATACAAGTTATTGCGAAAATACTGAAGAATCAAGTGTATATTCAAAATAAAATCTCTAGTCAAAGCTTACCTTGTCAGGGTGTTCTTTACAACAGTCTGCTAATCCAAAACCATTTTCTTTTCCACCCCAGCTCTGCAATTGAAAAGCACATTTAGTGATTAACTAACGAATTAAAGTGGAGGTGTGGTGACAATAAAAAAGTATTGGATCTGTACAAAATAAATACCTCAGCCAAATGATTGAGTCTACTCAGCAGAGCCTGCTTTTTATCGCTGTTTAGTCTTGTTATGAAATTACTACGTTTACTGAACATGTACAATAGGTTCAAGACACCAAGGACAACATGCATATCACAACTGGACAACAACGTCACAAGATGTTCCATGCTATTGTATAGGTGTCTCGAAAAAGAATGTTCGATCAGTAGGGAAGTGAAGTGAAGTACCCAAAGAAGCAACTCTTTTGCCTAGAAAGAAAAAACAAATAAAAAAGGTTTATAAAGTATTAAATTACATGATAAGAAAAATAGTATTAATAATATATTTAAAGGCGAATGCTGATTTATTATATTGTCATGAGATTAAGTAAATTTTAATACTGTAGTTGTATGATGTCAGTTATTCATCCTGTACATCCAAGCAATCCTAAATTAGTATTTTCACTTATTTCAAGACTGCCTGCTTTGACAGTTTACAAATAAATACAAATATAATAATAAGAATATTGAAATATTATTATCCTCATATATTTATAGATGAATATTTTGCTATTTAAGTATTTGATTGCATACTTTCTTCACATCAGACAGTATTTTTTTTTTTTTTTTTTTAACTTTCTATACAGTGTCATTGTAAATTAATTTTTAATTTACCAGTTTCAAGAAACACAATTTACTTTATGATTATTAAAATGAATAAATTTTTCTAAATATGATTAAAGTAATTTGTCTTCTCTTTCTTTTTCATCTTCTTCTTTGTGCATACATTATTTCGGTAAAAGTAAAAAAAAAAAAAAAAAGAAAAAATAATAATCACCTTTGATTAATGCTTGAATATTTAATAGCGAATGAATTGATAAGCAAATATTTGATTTTAAAACTGAAAAAAGCTCTTTGTTCTGCAGCTGTGCAAAAAAGTAATGAAAATACTACAAAATTATATCAAAGTATATAAACGTAGTTTAAACGTTTGTAATAAGTTAGTATATTTAATTACATAAATATACTGATTTCGTCATTTTATACAACATTGAACATTTTAAATAATTTAAATCTAGCTGGTCTATTGATTTTTATTGTAATAAAAAATAGCTTGTCATAATCAATAAAATAATTTAATTTTTCGTTTCCTTACATTTGAATTGTTTATGGCATTTGCGATAATCAGCTTGATGTATACAATTTATTATTGTTTTCAAATCAAAATGTTCATTATTATTTAATATTCAATACAATAAATAATTTCATTTCAAATAATAAAATATTATACCAGCATTTAATTATATATAATATATACATTTATATAACATAATTTGCAATGTGTCACAATTACCAGAAACTATCAAAAACAAGTTAACTTTATGTTTACCCAATAAAATTGTAAAAAAAAAATAATAATAATAATAATGAAAAAATATAATACATCATTATGTTTTAAATGAAGGTCAAAGTTTATCTCTAAATTTGAAACAATTTATTTGCGTCGTATTAACTTCCCAACAATTTTTTAAATTCAAAGCTATTTTTATATCGCAAAGCCTGCCACTAAATTTACATGTTTAGCACGACTTATGTGTAAAATTAAACTCTTTGTCTGTTTATTAAAATAAATGAAAAGAAAAAGAAATGGCAAATTGAAACTCACTTCTTCATTTTGCGGCAAATCACAGGCCAACTCCCATGGATTGTCTGGGCTCTTGGCAGCCGCTTCCTCCAATATCGTGTCACTAAGATCCAAAACATCTATCCAGTGGAACAATTCGCACTTGCCAAAGGTCCAGGCGTCGATCTGCTTGAGCTCCTCGAGCAACTCCGCATGGTTGCAGGAGCGCAGTTTGCTGATCAGCGCCTCGCATTCGGCGGGCTGCAACCATTGTAAATGAGCGTATATTAATAATATACAATTGTTTATTAAGTAAAGAAAGTTTCCAATGTTTTCTTAACAAAGAATACCCCAGTGACGTAGCCGTTTGCTACCAACGTAAAAACAGTTTCATCTTAAAATCCAAATCCACTACAGGTGTTAGTGGTACAGCGATTGAATCAGGTAGTACAAAAAATGCAAAATATAGCAAAAAAAAACTTGGTTTATGGTTGAACTTTACTTTATATTACACTTTTTTGTAATTATTATGCAATTTTGTGCAAAGTTGAATTTTTGATTTCTGAATTTAATCAAGCTAGCGTTTGCCAATGGAAACTCAAAATTCATGTAAATAAAAGAGAAAAAAAAAAAAAAAATAGAAAGAAAAATATATGAAACAGTGTGAACTCACCACTTCTGAAGTGCACTTTTTTAACCTGCTCCTGTCGATCTTCATTTTCGTTCTAATCCTTTCCGCCGAACGCAATTAAGACCTGAAACAAGAAAACATCATGGATAATGAATACGTTGAGGGTTAAACCAAAGCAGGACAACAAATTTTTCAAAACAAATGGATTTGAACGTTTACGCTCATCGAGGTCAAATGCTCTTAAACAAAATGAAGTCAAACGTTTCCGCGATTAATCGGGGGTTCACTTGGCGAACGAAGGTAAAAATTGTCCGATGTGATAGTTTAAAACGTCATTGAGGAACCGAGCAATGAAATACCGTTCATTGTACTTTAATCCCACAGCCAAACTAGGAGAACGTTCCCTAATAGTCTTCCGTGTTTAAAAACAGTTTTCAAGCAGTAAAACTAACAATCAGAGTCATTAAATCAAAATTACTCCAAATCCAATAGTCCCAAAATGGAACAACAAAACAAGTTGATTTCCTTGAATTGTGCAAATCTTAAAAGATATCACTGAAACAATGTATGTGAGTTGAAATATTAACACACGAATAAAATCATGACTCCAAAATTAAGAAACGCTTGATTTCTTCATCCACTTTAAAAAGCTACAATTCGTAAATCTTTGACAAACAAGGACTGCTCTAGAAAAAAATTATCCAACAAAACCTCAAATTGACATTTACTGATTTGAAACGGCACCAACAAACATTTGAAACAGTCGTTAAATAAAAAAAGACTAAAATGTAAAAGAAAACCCTCTCTTCATCTCATTATGCTCCAAAAAGCTCCAATTACAATTAAACCTATTTCCTCACAAAACGCATTTGCAAAATTCAAAATTGATATTGAAAATCGATCAAAACACAGACCAATCGTAAATCAAAAAGCTCACAAACAATCAAAATCTGTAAGTAAAAAAAAAACGGTAAAACAGTTCTGTAAAAAATGCAACGAAAACCGGAGAGATGTAATGGACGAAGGAACAAAGGATTGGCGATGTCGGTCAGTCGGTCGTCGTCCGGGTGGGCCGAAAGCGCCGAGTCATCCTCGGCCTAACCTCGCGGCGGTGTCTCGAGAGCGACCTTGGCGCGCGGGCCAGTGCTCCCGCCACGGAGTGGCTGCGTGTCACGGACGTCGCGGCCGTGACTGTCGCCTCTCGCTCGCTTTTCACGGGTCGCGCCAACCGCCGGACGAACGTCGCGGGAAAGGTCGGTCGTTGGTGATTGGCAAGTGTCGGTCGCGGCCGCACCACGTGAAGCCGATCCGCTTACCACGACTCGCCGATCAACGCCATTTTACGCGACGCAATCGCGCGAGGCTACGTAGGTAGGTCGGACGCGTTGCGCCCGCGCCTCGGCCTGGCTCCGGCGCTGCTCCTCGGCTGCCGCTGGCGGCCCAAGCCACGCCGCCCGAATCACCTTCCAGAAAGCTCGGCGCTCGCTCGCGTCGCCAACGAACGGAACGTTGCACGGAACAAAACGCTGCGCCTCAATGACCGTCGCAACTGTTGGCTGCCACCTACGTGCGGTTGCGCGCACACACCGACCGTCGCCGAAACGTGTCCACGCAGATGTACGCGCAAGCGTCGACGCTCCTGCCGAGGCGTCTGCTGTCTTTGTCCAGTTGCGACTGATGAAGAGAGACGTCGCCATGGCGGAGCAGTGCGAAACGTCGCGCTTTCGTTTTAGAAGCTTGGAAGTGATGGAGGGGATGTCTCTGTTTTCAGACTGGATCGGACGAGGAAGGACGACGGCTGCTTTTGAAAATTGGAGCTTGACAGCTGTGCTCTCAGATTCTATATGTTTGTCTCTCTCGCACAAGTTCCTCTCGTTAGAAATACACGCGAGGAACTTTGTGCGTAAAGGACAACACTAAAAATCTGAGAGCACTGCTTGACAGGAGAGATGTCAGGGCTGAATTGGTATTGCATTTCGAGACGTCTTTCGGGAGATTGGATTTGGAAATTCAAAAGTTTTGTTCATCAAATTGGCGGGAAAAATTATAGGATTGAGTTGTTTGTTGATGTCAGATTTTTGGAGATTTTAGAGGTGTTAGATGGAGATCATAGACGATAACAACGTTTGTGTTAGTTTCAAGTTGTTTGTTGGAGCGAACCATTAATAGATGGTTCAAAAATATTTAGAAATATGTAATTAGTAAATAATGTATGACATTGTTGAAGAAAAATAAATATTTGTATTTACATGTATAATTTTTTACGGTGAATTGTTGAATATTGTTAATTAAATAAAAGAATTGTTTTATTCTCAGAAAAGAAAATAGATTTGAAGATTTGTTATTTGAATTCTAATAAACCAAAACAGTCATATATAAAACTTTCTCCTTAATAAAAACTTAATTTAATGAGAAACTTTGGGTTTTTCAAGTTAAGGGATGTAGTAAAAGTAGGATAAGATTTTATAATATAAATATAAAAATAACATAAATTTTTAAACTTACTGTTGTACTTAATGGCTAAAAACAGATGCTAGCAAACTAGAAAATCCTGCTATTATGCCATTCCACAAAAAATATTTAATAATTCAATAAAAGTGTAATAATTAGTACATCACTTTAGTGTAATAATTAGTACATCAGTTAGTTATTTAAGTTTGTTTTATCATTTTTTGAATTTGATATACATGGAAATGAACAATGTTTACTGGTGGTTGCTCTAAAATAACACTTATGTATAAAGCCGCTTCATTGAATGTATTAAAATTTAAACATCTAATCAAAAGATATACATCGTTTTACTTTTTTGATAAAACTTACATTAAATTTATCTTTTATAACCCTTAAGTTCAGATATATTTCAAAATATCTCGAGTAACAAAACAAAACGTACTCGCAACTTGAAATCTAAATGATAATTTAGATTTTCAGACAAGAGCAAATTCAATCAAATTTACCAACGGACGCGTTTTTGTGTACTTTATAAAATTCTGCGAGGTCAACTATGACAAATTTGATTAATTACAATTTTCATTGACCAATTAAATTCCTCATAGCTTGCTTCACAAAATTGTATGAAGCAAAACGAAAAAACGCAGCCAATTTCAGCTAAAAATATATACTTTCATATATATATATATACATATTATTTACTCATGCCAAGAACAATAATTTTAACACTCTATACAATACAAACAATTTTTCTCCAACAAACATATAATTTCACAAACACCATATAATATACCCACAAACCCGATTTCCTGCAATTCAAGTCACATCAGCCATTTAGCATCAAAGTCAAAAATCCACATTAACCTAAAAGTCAGTGTATGTTAATTGACCAACTGTATATTTAAAACTCCGCAAACACAATATTATTCAACGTTAACGCTCAACTGAAGCAAAAAACTTAGCCTGGGAAAATTGAGCGCGCGAATTTAAAAACTGAATAAACGCTTGCATTTTTTAATTTGTGTTAACATAACCTATAACGTCCACTGCGCCTGCGTAAATACTGAATGCGCATGCACAACATTGCCTCAATAAACTGTTGCGTCGTTAAAACGTATTTTAGATTCACCGATATTCAACTGTGTACGAGAAACCAAGAATACAAATATGCATACATGTAGAAAAAGCAGAACTAGCGAAATATAAAGAGATTGTAAAATGATCCGCATGGAAAGCTCTTACCGTCATTAATCAACCGGAACATCAATGCCAATCGTCTCGGCAATCGTGACGTATTAATCCTATGCAAAGGATGCACGCACGTTAACAACAGTGCGTAACAAGAACGGTCTGACGAAATTTTCTAACGACGATGACGACAGTCCTTTGCTTTGTTTACGTCCTGCGCTCACAACCTCGGTACGTAACCTCGAACGCGTGCGATGTGCCGAGTTCGCTCGTGGCGCCCTCTGTTCTTCCCGCGAGCGTCGATTGTCCCTTAACATCGTTAAGTTTATTGTGGATTGTCATCAAATATAAAAAATGCCAAAAAAAAAGTAATAATAATAATGAATAAACTTATTAAAATTGAAATAAATAAGAATTTACATTTTCATTTCGCTTAACGTGCACAATCATTATTTGTAAAATTAAATTGAAATTAAAGTAAATTGGAGAAAGATACAGAATTTGACTTCTTCGCTTTTTCTTTTTTTCACCGTTCTATAACGAAATTAAATTTAAAAATTAAATTGAAGAAACAGAAGCGCAATTTGCATACACGTAAAAGTTGTATTTCAATTGATCAAATCGTATTTTATAGTTTTTAATAAATATTTACTTTCAAACAGATTTAGGATTTAATGGCAGTATAGCCAATTTTATAACTTGATTGTCAGTAAACAAGGATAAAAGAAAAATGATTAACATGCTTTTCAAACGGAGTTAGTACTCTTTTATCCTTATTTGAGTGTTTGAAAGTCACACTGAGAAAGCAGAGAAAGTGGAAGAAAATGGCGACTACCGTTATCAGTAGTCAAATTTGGCAACACTGATCAAGTTTTTGTTGCACTTTGCTAACCTATTTTGACTGAATGCATTGTAATCCCAGCAGTCTTTAACTTTTGTTTTTTGCTACGTGTTTAGCACCTATTTTAATGTATATTGATATATATCTATATAACTGAGATCGGTTCCACGAAATGAAGTAAAATGTAATATTAGACAAATGAAACTTGTTTATCTACCGTCAGCAAAAGACGTTTTCTAGTCCTAGTAAATCTCTTAAAGTATTTTTATGTACAAGTAAGATTCAATTATTAAACATAATATTTTTCACTTTTTGTAATAACTAAAAATATTTTGGAAATTATTTTGATTAGACTTCAAACTAACTGCTTGTTTAGATACTTTTACATCCGAGATATGTAAATAACAATAAATGTGTCTGAGTAAATCATTTTGCAACTAAAAAATATAACGAAAATTGTTTATATTGTAAATCTGTATTCAGAAGTATGTTTATTATATTAATTTTTTTAATTCGGATTTGTAAAATATTTAAATTGCTTTAATACATCAATTCTTCTTTTCTAATTAATTTTCAATTTTCTAAATTTGTTTTATTAAAAATTGAATTGTTTAATAATATAATTACAGATACTGTTTAAGTTAAAAAAATTGTTCTGCAAGATGTCGCGTGAAGAAAAACAAGATGCGGCTTTGGAAGCTATCATTATGAGAGTGAATGACCTGAAAGCTGCAATAGCTGGAATGATTTTCAAATTGGAGCACGAATATGAAACATTACAATGGCCAAGTTTTCTAGATAATTTTGCTCTTATTTCTGGTCATGTAAGTTAATTTTACCAATTACTATGATTTAATTTGTAATCAAATTCTGTAAAATTGATATCTCATTTTTTAATCAACAGTTAACAAGTTTATCAAAAATGCTGTCACATGATAAAGCTCCAAATTTACGCAACCTGACAGTTTTGCCATTAAGATTATGCCCAGAGAAAGATGAAGAATTAATAAGAATGACAGAAGGTAGGATCTCTACATTTGCTCACGATTTGGTTCCAGACTATCTCAGAACAAAACCTGAACCTCAAGCAGAGCAAAAGATGATGCAGTTGGAAATGAAAGCTGCTAATCTAAGCTTTGATACAGCTCATGTAAGATAATTATAAAATACTTCTCATTTCTTTGTTGTGTATTGTAATGTATTTTAATCATGACTTTATATCATTCATTTATTGTCTAAGATTGAAAATTGACAGAAACTTATGTACAATAAATTGCAAGTAGAAAAATGCATGACAAGTAAAGTATATTTTGTATGGTATAAAATATTAAGTTGATCAAAGTATCCTTCAAGCTCATGAATGGTAAGGAAAAAATTGTATCTACTGAAAGATATAATTACTGTACTTAAATAAAATCAGCTTCTCGTTAGTGTCTGCTGTAAACTAATAACTGAGTTCATAGCATGGATTTTTCTACCTAAGTATTTATTTATCTCTCGTAATAAATTATATATGCAATGAGAGATAATTGAATGTGATATATTTTTTCTGTTGATGTGCTATCTAAACAACAACTAGGACTGCAATGTAAGCTTTCATTACATTGTTAGTTTTACATACTCTTACAACGTTCCATTCGCTTCAAACTTAATGTCTGTAGTATACAATTTGCGCCAAGACATTTGGGCAAAAAATAAACTAGACGACAGGCAATTTGCGATTGGAACATATTTTTCATCATGAATAATAATACTTATTGAATGATCGATTGCAGAAACAAGTGACACAATATACAAAAGTCGTAAACCATGTTTTGGATATTGTGACTAAAGCGAGAGAAGAATGGGAAAGTGAGTCTGGAACCCGGGCGACGCAAGCACAAACCAGTAGTCCTGCAGATACGCATGTTCTTGTTGCCGCTGTAGGCATGGGGAAGGGCCTAAAGGTGTGTTAATCAAACTTAAATTACTTGTACTGATTTATGAAATTTTTTTTCAGACAAGTATAGAAATTGAATATGTTAATAATACAGGATAACCTTCTTTATTCTAAAAAAAAAAGATGTATTCAGATTATACATTATATTGTACTATTTTCTTTTTGTTGATATACTGTGTGAATTTATAAATTTGTGTGTGTTTAAATTTAGTCGGATGCTGTCCAAATGGTGCAACCTGGAGTAAATGCAGTATCTGGAAATATGATGGTAGGAAGACCTGGAAGTCAATCTCAAACACCTGGACAAGGACCAATAGGTAATTTAAAATGCAGTGAATACAAAAATGATTGTCTACTACATTAAAATAGAAAATCTAATACTTTTTCATTAAAAAAAAAATCAATTCTACATATACATATCATTTATTTTTATGTTATAGTTGGACAAATAGGCAAAGCTCCAAGTGCAATAAAAACAAATGTAAAAGCAGCTGCACAAATCCATCCGTATGGTAGATGAAATGTTGAATTAATTATTTCTACTTCAGTGATACATTCGTTTAATTTATTTAGCAGATTGTATAAAAGACTGTTTAACTTCAAATAAAGATTTAATACTCAATATTTAAACGTGTACACTTCAGTTATAATATGTACGCATTGACAATAACTATTAATATGAAATACTGTTTTAAAGAAGTCAACGTAGTTGTTATATCTTTCATTATAATAGAATAAATAGAATAAAAGACATCTAGAGGCATTTGAAGAAAATTGTTGGTAATATTGTGAATATGAAAGTACATTGAAGAAAGGACTGTACAAAAAGATGGGTAGTATTGAGAGGGACCACTGTAATTATGAAATTATTGTATAATAGAGAGGTATCGCAGTTAAAAATGATTTTTTCAAAATGCAACATTTGTTACATTACAATACACTTTATGTAATATATAATCAAAGCTGCATGTAAAGACAATGAAATTCCTCAAACATTGTTTTTTATTGAACTTAGAATTAGAGTTCAAATTAGTAATAAATTTAGTCAGTGTGACCGATCGGTAAGCCGATTCTTGATAGTAGTTAATAAAAAAAAAGCTTTGACTGTATATTCAATATTCATATTTTGACCACAATATATTTACGATATTTTCCAAGAGACAACGGCGTGACCTCGAGGAGACAATTTTCTATTAGTCACAGGTACAATTTTTGCAATAAAACCTTTTTCTTTCAACCAACACAGCCGGTCATTTAAAACCACGGATTCTGCTACACTTTGTATCAACATTTGTAAAGCAGTGAACACCTCGACTGTCCTCAGTTTATGGCAATTATCATTCCATAAAGTTATTAAGTTTTCTTTCATAACCTTTTTGTTTAATATGTATTCTAGAATAAAAAACAAAATTATTAAATACATAATTCTACCATTAAAAATAACAGATAATAATAATATTGTTTGCTATACCGTCATTTTCATCAAAATCACTTTTATTAAAATTGTATCTGGCGAAAGAGTCTTCTAAATAAGTTTGAAAATCCGTGCATTGTGACTTTCTTGTACCTTTTTGTACAAGTTTTTTCAAATTGAAACCGTCTGCAAAAGTAGCAATTCAAATATAATTATCTTGATTTAAGAGAACGTAATAATAATTTTTACATTTAGATTTTACAAAAGTAACAAAGTGCAAGTTACAACTGAAATTTAATAATCAACAAATAAGTAGCCATTTTCTATCCTTGAACAGAAATATTTTAATTTTCCATCTTTGGCGTTATTTCAACTTTAGAGCAATTTATTATTGTTAATAAGAATATTTCCTTGCACTTGCTACGCATATCTGCGTGATATAGATGAAAAGTTGATGTTTTTCACTCTTGTCGCATAATACACTATTGCATTAATAAAAATTACATAATTATATATTATATAGCATCCCAGCAGCCGAAGGCGAATTAAAAGGACAGAAACGGGATTCATTTTGAATATTTTATAATATTTCGCCTATGAATGGAGGCAAATTGAAAAGTATAGAAAACATTTAAAATGAATCCCGTTTCTGTCTTTTTTTTTTTTTTTTTTTTTCGGCAACGGGGAAACTATTATTTTTTTACGGCATACAATTAAAGAACTGCACTGGGAGAAACGTAAAAATATAGTTCATTATGACCTATTACAGATATCCCTTACCCGCCCTTGCTTCTTATACACTCTTGACGCTGCCGTCTAGATTGGCGGTGTTATGTCTCTCGTTCTCGGTCTCATCTAACAACAAGATAGAATCTACATCAACCTGCATTGA
>JABFOV010001353.1:0-25984 GCA_022817685.1 Aradophagus sp. ZL-2020
AAAAAAAAAAAAAAAAAAAAATTTCAAAAGTGAAAATATTTCCCACGCGGTTTTTCTCACCGAAAAAAATTTTCGACCCCAAAAAAACATGGGAGAAGGGGGATAACCCAAAATTCACCGCCCCCCTTTCCGCGGGTCAAGTCCGGGGAAAAGCCCTTTCGATGCCCCCCCCCCCCCCCCCCTCTTCGCCCCCGTCACGCCGCGGAGTATTAGCGGACGGTTTACGAACGGTCCCGCGCCCTCGTCGATTCGGCCGCGCTTCCGCATCGCCGCGTCTTTGTCGCACCCTTAACTCTAGGTGGCGCACACGCGTGGCACGGTTTCGTCCGTCAGTCCGTCATTCCGCCTGTCCGCCCGCTCGTTCGCGAATGCATAGGCCCGAACACCGGCTCCTGTCTCTGCAGATGACCGTTCCCATCATCGAGTATTAAC
Source organism: Aradophagus sp. ZL-2020 (assembly GCA_022817685.1). Lineage (NCBI taxonomy): Eukaryota > Metazoa > Arthropoda > Insecta > Hymenoptera > Scelionidae > Aradophagus > Aradophagus sp. ZL-2020. The sequence goes on from JABFOV010001353.1 coordinate 433, forward strand.
CGCAGCCACGGGGATGGTTGCGCGCTATTGCCGCCGCCTCTCTGCCGTCTCTGCCACCTCCGACTGCATTGTAGCATTATTAGCCCCCCCCCCCTCTCCTCCGCCCCCGCCACCCACGCCAAATGCGATGAACTCGGATTCTACCCGCCGCGCGCACAGGTGTCGTCGTCCAAAACCCGAGGAAAAGATCGAGCTGCTTTTTCGAAGAGATCATCTCGATGCTTCGGAAGACACGGCGCACGGAAAAGCCTGAAAATTGCGACGTTCCGAATGAATCAGAAGTTTCGTACGTATATCTGTGGTTGCAAGGAAAAACCAGTTAACTCCACTATAAATGAAAACGAATTCAAATGTTTTAATACGCATATAAATGACTGGTTTTAAGATTTTCATTTGTATCACAATTTGGAAAATTTGTGCATTTTTGCAATTTCGATGTGAAGATACGACAAAAAAGGGGTAGAATGTGGTAAAAACTCGGGTTTTTTTTTTCGAAAAGTGGAGTTGACTTGTTTTTCCTTGCAACCATAGATGTAATATACGAGTTCGAACTTCGAAAAGTTGTTGTATAGTTTGTGTTGATAAATCGCAAAAAACTTACCAAACACTACACAAAATAAATGAAGTTAAGAAAAGTAGTCAATAAACATTAATATTGATGTATTTTTGATCAATTAAAAAAATCGTACAAAGAAAACAGCAAATTTTTTTATGAACATTCGTCCAAGTTCAAACTCGTGTATTATATACCTACATAACTTCCTATACACAGTTCTGTGCATTTTTTGATCAACGCATTCACTCGTGAAACAATTTTGAGTTAAATTTGTTATCACTTTATTTACAATCAGTCGACAAACAACACAAATTCTGAAGAGAATTGTATTTTGCTTCATTTAACATTTTTCTTTAATATTTGTACAATAATTGTACACAGAAACGAAGGACAAAATTATGCTTTGTACATTTTTTTAAGTTCGAATTCGTTGATGAAAAAATGTTTGGAACTTTAGTCACATCTTGAAAACGACCGAGTCGTTTGCGGCACACGACCGAGTTATATAGAATAAGACAGAATAATTATAGCTTTTAAAGATAAACAAGGATGTAGATATTAAATTTTTCGTTTCATATTTTGACTTTAATTCAAATTTTATGAATTTGAATTTGATAGTCAATTGACATGATTTTGCTGGGAAATTTTCTTGGGAAATAATAAATTTAACTATGTCCATTCAACTATTCCTAACTGAATCGATTGGAAACAACGTCGGCGAAAAAAGTTTTTATGTGTCTTGCGAAATTGGTACACGAAATTTCGTGGAATTCCTTTAACTTATCAAACTTACTATTCAAAGCAATTTACTTCCAAAGCAAAGTTATAACGGTTTCCATTTTACACATAATTGTCCGATTATCGTTATTCGTTTATTACCGGCGAACCTTGACTCTTCGCATACAAAAACGAAATTGTATAATTTGCAATTAAAGTGTGGTAAATCGATATATTACCTAATTCATAATAATATTTCAGCAATTGTTTTCAAATCGACAATATTAAGTTTTGAAATTCGTTCTCATTTATATTTAGCGATTCGTTTACGATTTTTTTTTTTTCTTCAAAAAGTGTAATGTAAGTAGTAAACGTTGACGTTCGGCGAAAATTACATAATGACAATTTTAAAATCCGACATAGGCTCATTTCACATAAAAAATTAAATATTTTAATTTCATGTTTTTATTTTTTTTATGTCCGTAACTCGTAGCATTTGCCGCGTGTAAACAATTGTTAATGGATCAACTTTGCGCGCGATTGTTCGGGCAAGAGACAATCACGGAAGCCGGATATTCGACGCTGATGATGTTGATAATGACGTGCGTCGTGTAATGCTTTTATAATGCTGTAACGCCGCTCAAACGTCGGCCTTGATTCTATCATCCCTTTGGGAGCACCGGCGCAGCAATTGGGAGATCAAATTCCTTTGAATGCTAATTGCCAACAATTAATTTTCACGGTTGTTTTACCGTGCGCAATGCAGCTAAATAAGCAGGTTATATTGTGTACCGATTTTCGGTCAGTAAATCAATAAAATTATCGATATTATAACGAAATGATTGTAAACAAATTATTTTATAGTTGAATAATGTAACACGCACTGAAAAAATTAATCTATAAATCAAATTGGAACGGAATCTTGATCTTGAAATGACTATTTAGAAACGCTTTGTGTTCAATATGATATTAATTTTTAAAATAAAACGTCTCGGATACTGAGTGTGATTCTTCAAGCTTTGATTACTGGACTAGGGTGTTTTTAGATAACATTGTTAAATATAACAATTTTTAAAAATAACCATAATCTAGAAATTGGACCACCCTGGGAGAATGTTTTTTATTTTGCAGAAAATAATTCTTTTCTTTTGTTTGTCGAATGCAAAACCTGCTAAAACTTTTCAGGTGGAAAAAATATTTTGGCGATTTCACAGCTCACAATTAATTTAAGAAATTGCAATTTTGAAGTCTCGCACGATTTTCCTGCTGTCAAACATTAGCTGAGTTATCTTTGAAAGTTTTCATTTTATTATTAGACATTTGAAAAGACACTAACGCTAAACTATCTTAGATAACAAAACCAGGCACCGTGCAATCGAAAATTTCGGCAAACCTCGTGCGACGTAACGACAACGCTCGCACCGGTCAGGGGTCAGGGGGTCAGGGGTGAAAGGGCGACGGGGCACGGGGCAGGTTAAATATAACTAGAATATAACTGCAGCGCGGCGCTTTGCAGTCAGTTGCAGTGATCGCACCCCGGCTGGGGTCGGCCGCGGGGACGGGGCGGCCGGGGGGTGTTTGATGCCGGTTATCATGTTGACAGACGCAGCGGGGTGGTCCGGCGCCTGCCAGGGGGAGACAATTACAAATCGTTGACGTTTACGCCATCCCGCCAAATGCGCCCGTGATGCAATGTTTTAGCAGTTGCGACACACCGATCGCTTTCCTTTTATTGCCCGTCTAAAACGCTTTTTTCTGCCCCCCTATCCCCCCCCCCTCATCCACCAACTGTTCCCACTTTTTGGCGTCAACTTCCGTGCAAAATCACGCAGCGATATTTGCGACGCGCCGCAACACAAAGAAATGCACCCGGTTTTCGGACCTCCGCAGCGGCTTATTTACGATCGCTTTCGGGTTAAGTCAATTACGTAATTATGCAATAACTTTATTACGTTGTTACGTTAAGTATTAATTAGCATTTTGTTACGCGCGACCATGGCGTGTGGTTTCGACGACCAAAAATGATTGGCCGTTCGAACGCGACGGACACGCTCGCGCCTTTTTCGCGGCGGGGATCGGTCGTTTCGGCTCTTTTCGAGAGTATAGTTTTATATTGCATTTTTTTCTTTTTTTTTTGCCAAGGTAAATGGTAAATTTAAATTATAGGATATTTATTACTAAAATAATCAGACGAAGCGGAAGGCACAAATTAGCGACAGTTGTGATTTTCCAAGCGAATCACTAGTTTTTACAGATGTAAAACATTGATAATCTAGAAAATTGATGTTATAATAAAATTATGGTAAAATTAACGGTTGGGTACCGTAATGTCCAAACTGTAATGTCCAAGTTGTAATGTCCAATAATACATAATGTCCAAAAAGTTATATAATGTCCAAAAAGATCCAAATTTTTTGTCCAAATTTTTAGACTGATTGATGATAAAGTCGCCAGACTCGTGGGAAAAATACGTAAGACTGACAACATCCTCAGATGTCAGTTTTCGGGTTTTTTCCCGCAAATCTTGCAACACAGTGTCGAATCGACAATGTCATTGTAAAATTCAATACAACCATTGTCAATTGTACAGTAGTCGTTGCAAAATTAACATGGCAACGTGTAAATGAAATCTTACTTGACTAAACTTGTCACCGGTCCGTCTTGTTTATCCGCGGCGCTAGCAAGTTGATTCAACGTGATATGTAATTTCGTAAATCACCATTTTCCAATTTTAACGCGAAATTTTCATAAAAGTGGCCGCACAACGGCCGGCATCGTAAACCGTGCGAAAGCTAAAAGCTCCGTTGCACCGGCTAATCAAAATTTATTCGCGCCGTGCATTATTCGTAGGCGCGCATTTGCGGGCAGCGCAAACAAATAATCGATTGCCTGCGCGATCACGCTGCAAAACATTCACGGAGGCGGCTTAATAAAAAGTATAATGTTAGGTATTACCTGACATAATATCTTCGCGACTACCACATAGTTCTTTTTATTAATATTTCACGTTCTTTTCCACTCCCTCGTGGACATCTGCCGGCCTGTCCGACTATCCGTCCGCCTATCAATCTTCGAGTCCTCTGAAAAATGTTATTACACGATGACAATATATATACACATGTACATATACCTTTTTTTATTTCATTCCTTTTTCTTTTTCATTCTTTTTTCGTTCACAAATTATTTTCATTTTGTTTTATTTTGACATTTTATTCGCCGTCAAAGGACGAAGGAAGAATCTCGCTTTTTTTCTATTACTTTCGGACAGTTTAATTAACAGTATAATAATCAATGAAAACGGGAATTGGACGGCGCGTTTTCACGATGCGATCGTTTGCCTTTGAAAAGGGAGGGGGGAACGAACGGCGAAACGGGTCGAAGGAGAAAAGGTTCGCGGTGATTTCGACGGCGGCGTTCAAGGGATCGTGGTGGCCAAGTCAAAAGTGCGAGCTGTGAATCATACGGCGAATGTATATTAGCCATGCGACGGGCCGTTTAAAAGCGCGTAGTCAATCTTCGGGGGACATTTATGAAGCGGGAATTAATATACTGGACTTGGGCCGCGAGGCGTTCGCCGGTGATATATGTTCGCTCGCGCTCCACCCCGACTCTCGCCCGACACCTCTCCGAGACTTTTTGCGTTTGAAAGAGGAGCCCGAGTCAGCCGGCGATGAAAGTCCTAACGCGAAATACAGTCAACGAGATTGTTAAATTGAACCACGCGGGTACGTTGATTGAATCGATAAAATGATTGAATGGATATTCGTTTAATTGTTTTAGGATCGCAGGCTCAGCGGTAAAAAGTCATTAGAAAATGGTGCTTTTTTATTTTCAATGTTTGTATTATGGTTTTTTTTTGAAAGATACACGTATTGCTTAAATTAAAATAGTGCATTTTTAATAATATACCTTAAGATGATTTTTCAATTTTTGATTAGACTAAAGTTTTTGCGTTGTTGACATTTTCAACGTTTATTAGTAAATGAAAATGAATTCTGATATACTTTTCTTCGTACAAATAATAGTATTTTTTTGATTGAATCGTTTTACAAGAAAAAGCTACATTATTTCAGTGTCTGAGAATATAATTTTTTCATTTTTCATAACAATATATGTTATTAAATTATATCTAATTGATTCTCGTTTATTAATAAACATTGGAAACTTCAACTCTATAGTGTTTTTAATAATATTGTTCAATATAATATTTTAGAAATAAACATAATCCAGTGGTTTTATCATTTTGGAAGTGGCTTGTTTGTAGATACAATATTGTCAGACACTTGCAAGATTATATTTGAAAATTTTAATTTCATCGTTAAAAATTGTGGTTTAAAACGATGCTAACTTTTGGAAATTGTCACGTATACAAAGTGGTTGTTATATTGGCATGTTTTTAAGAAATGCGTATTTTGAAACATGTTTGACAGAAATATGCGAGTCTATGTATTTATTCATGCGTTACGTAATTTTACCTCGCATTATGAAAAAGTAAAGAAATAAAGAAAGAGGAAAACGGAAATAGAATTTGACTGAAATATTAATTCGAGTGGTGTGCGTCCTTTTTGTTCGCAGGTAAAAGTTTTAGCATTACAATCACTGTTTCGACGACGCCACCCCAAGTAGCGACTTATACCAGAGCAATTAAGGTGACCGTCGATGGACCAAGGGAGCCTCGATCCAAAACAAGTAAGTTTATTGATTATCAGCGCCAAATATCAAATTCTGAACACCTGTCACGTGATGTTATTCCTTTTTACTCATTCATCATTGATGTTTTTTTTTTCATATCGTTGTCTTTCGTACAACAATTTGTTAATATTCAATCATACTATTAATTTGTATGCAAAAGTTTGAGTATATGTTGTGGTTCTTATGTTACATAAGTTAGAGTTCAGTTATAAAAATCTTTTGTTCAACAATCACTAAGTTTTGCAACTATTTTCTTTGCTCAAAATCTGTCAAGACATTTGCTCTTCGACTACTCAATACCTTGAAACAAGAAATTATTTTTGGTTCGAAGAAATTAGTTCTTGACAAAATATCAGGATAAATTTTACATTTTGTGATGAACAAGAAGTTTCGTACGAACATAATATACGAGTTTGAGAATTATTGTACAATTTGTGTTTATAAATTGAAAAAAATGAACGAAACACTAAAGTCAAGTCAATAAATATCAATACTGATGTACTTTTGTTGAATTAAAGAAATCTTACAAAGAAAACAGCAAATCTTTTTATGAACATTTATCCAAGTTCAAATCCGTATATTATGTACGTATGGAACTTTTTGTACATATTTTGTGAACATAGCTCAACTCAGACATTAATATGTTAGAGTAACATAAAATCTTCTAAGCCATAAAAATATCGTCGTACATTTTTTTACAAACAGTCTAGCTACGAAACTTATGTTTGCAGTGTACCATTGATGTTTTCAATTTCCAGGAACAATCATCAAAAATGTTAAAACTCGAAAAACTGTTTTCGAACAAGCGTCCTCGACCAATTCGTTTCGACAACGCAACCTTTGCAGCCGGCACCTCGAGCTCAACTTGAAAATCACGCCGCGCCGTTCTCGAAGCCCATTAACAGCCGTCCAAGTGGCGAGCGCGCCGCGAAACGATTTTCTCGGGCGAGACACGCGCGGGAAAACGGCCTGGAATCGCGTGGCGCCTTTAACCGCGCTTCCGCCGCGGAGGAAGCAAGGCTGAAAACGGCTGAAAATGGCTGAAAGGGGCGCGGGCGAAAATCCTTCAGGATCCTTTGATCGAGCGCCGGCCGGGCCGCTCGCCGGGGAAAATGTATTGATAATTCAGGGAAAGTCCCTGCGCCGAGTAATGGCAGTCATTATCGAGCAGATGGCGCACAATGATGCAGTGGCTAACGTGCGGCTTTGGGCCGTGTTGTGCACGTTGTATTCGTTTTAACCTATTTGCGTAGCGCCGACCGACAATGCTTTTACGCCGCGCGATCGTGCATCATCGATTCGGCTCCTCCGCATTCGCGCGCTCCTCTTACTCGCAGCGCGCCGTCATTATTGATATCGTTATTAGCATACTGCCGTGCGTACGTTTTCCTCGTTCATTTTCGGCCCCTCTTATGTGCCGGCTTAATTGATTGCGTTGCCGTTCATTTCGAGACCTTTTTCGGTCTCACTGCGACGCTTCCGAATTTATTAGCCAGCAAAAGAAGCACGTCTCGTTATGAATGTGAAAAGGAACGTTCAAACGTTTTTTTATCAACGGATTTGAACTTGCGCAAAGTACAATTTTGTTCTCCATTGTTTCGTACAACTTTTCGACACAAATTACGGATATATGTAAAATTAAGTGAAATGTAATTACTCAGAAAATTATGTGCCATTTTTCGAAGTTTTAAAATTTACTGTACACAAGGTGACGATGTATCTCACTCAACAATTTTCCAAGTTCGAATTTGTTGATAAAAAAAAAAAAAAAAAAAACACGTGCGGAACTTCCTTCACATCGTTTTGAGGGGCCCTCGATTTCTGCGAAAAGGGGCCCAGAAATTGACAGTTGCACTTTTAAGGGTAAATCTGCAGTGTAATGTGGAGAAGAGGGGACTCAAAGTGACATTCATTGCTGCGTTAAAAAGGACGAAGTTGGACCAGACAAGTTTTTATTCTAAAACTATACAAGAAAAACGTGACTACCAACTTTTCCGTGAAAAATAATTAAAAAAAAAAAAAGGCAAAATAATCAGTCGCATTGCATTTTTAAATTCGTAAAGGTGTCATTTGAACGAAGGTCAAGGACATACAAACATGTGATTGCAAACAAACAAGAATATAAAGGAGTAATGAGAAAGGAAAAATGTTACAAAAAAACAACAACATTACACATAATGCAAATAAAGAAAATGTGCAATGTTTGTTTTCATTTTTTATACATTGATTTCTTGTACAGTTAGTTGACCCGTTTTCAGTGACTACGAAATGGGGATTGTTGATCTGATCATTGCAGTGCGGTGTAAAATGACTGTTGAGTTTTGATCGTGCCACTGATTAAAAAGCAGTCGTTTTCGGGAATATCGCTGATTAAGTCTTGTTGGCGGAGATTGAGCGCGACTGCTGGACATTTTGTGTCAGAATTGAAATATTTGAAATTGAGTCGATTGAACGGGAATCAATCAATCGTATATAATGTAGACTACGCGATGTTAAATTTCCATGATAATAAAACAGTAATAAATCTGATAATTGTAATAATCTTGATATCCATTAAGTCGAAGTTATCACTACAAAAATGACATGAAGATGTCAAAATAACCAAATGCTACTGTCAAGAAACAATCTACAAAATGTTAAATTCTGTTAAAAATTAATTTAAGTTTTGAGTAACAATTGTTCAATTTCGACTTCAGACAACATTCCGGCGCTGAAATGAAATACACTCAGAAAAATATCCTTTTGAAGGAAAATTCGCCGTTTTGTTACAAAAGGATTCCTTTTACTTGAAAATGAATTCTTTTGATGCAAAAAGAATCCTTTTACTTCAATGCAAATTTTGAGGACATTTTTCTCAGTGTACGAATATCGTCAAAATTCTTTCTTCTAATGGTTGACAATTTTGCAATTTTCAAGTGGCAGCTGTCTTTCCTTACGACATACGTTACTCAAAGCTATTAGCCATGACATTGCAAACAATCGTAACGCGTACACAAATACGAGGCTTGCTCCCTCATTGAGACATCGCCCCTTCGTTTTTAACATTTTGTCTCGTGTCGGCCCGCGTGCATTAATTGCGCATAAATGCGCATACACGATGAGCCGATATGGGGAAAAAATAGAGAGATAAAAAAGCGCAGGAGGGAAAAAGTGACGATCGTCACTTGGGCGCTCTATTAATAGTCGATATAAACTCGACCGCGAGAGCACATGGCCGGTTTTGCGGGCGTTTCGCATTTGCTGGTATAAAGTATTGATGGCCCGGAACAGTGCAATCCAGCTAACCGCCTGCAAAACGCCGGCCAGATCTCGTGCGCTAATAATGCCGAACTTTGTTATAGAATTTAGCGATTTTGCGACGCAGTTGAAGGAGAGGGAGGGAGAGCCGGCAAACAGTCGCATGGACAAAAATCAAGCCGATTTTGTCGTGGCTGAAAACATTGTTTTGGAGTGAATTTCGTGCTGGGTGGCTGCAATGATACGATTGATTGTGGAAAGATATTCTACCGCGTCGATGAACGGTTTAAAATTACAAAAAAGGTGTCATAAAAATCTTAAATTTTGTCAACAATCACTGCGATTAATATATTTTTAACAAATGACTTTTTTCAAAATATATGCAATTAAGAAATCAAAACTCGATGTAGTATGTTTAATGAATCATCGTTTATAATTAAAAAAATAAATTTGTAATTCGACTATATAGTTCATATTGTTTACGAAGATATAAGAAATATATATGCATGTTTATGTTTATGTATATTTTGATATCAGATTATCTGGACACGTTGAAAATGACATTTTAGCTCAGCAGGAATACAGTACATTTTAAATTAACGCTTAATATGTATTAAAACATTATAGCCAATAAATGCAACAACAACATATTTCAGTTAAAGAGCACGTGATCCACTTTGATTATTCCTAGAATACGTGACCGGGGGATACGTTTCCGGGAGATACCCAATTAATTGTATATGATTGTTATTAACGATAAAATTATGTTCCCGCGTTATGGTTCTCGTATTCGATTATAAATATAATCGAATAGAGTCGAATAGACGAAGGTTCGTGATCTAATTTCAATTGTCGAAACCATCAAATGGGTTTTGAATTGTGCAAATTAAAAAAGTAATATGAATAATGCAATCTGAATGGAAATTGTTGGAAGTTGATAATCAACGTACTGATTATTTCGATAGTAAAATTCAGTGGATCTCGTAATAAAAAAAATGAAAAACAAATGAAACAAAGATGCGTAACAATTTTCTCTTGCGTTAATTAAAATTTTCAGATAACAACACTTCCGTTCTATCGATCATTTCCCTCTCGTGTCACGTGCATGAAATTCGCGTGAAATTCGCTGTTGACCGGCACTATGACGGTTTTCATAACACGTCCCGCGAATCGTAAGCACAGCGGGACGTCGAAAACGGTCGCGCTGTAAGTTAATTGGCGCGGGCCAGTCAGTCAAGTCAATCAAGCTGCCAAGACAGACAGATAGGCACGAACGTTCGTAGCGACGATTCGTTAATATCGGATCTTCCTCGTTAGACCGTTGCCGCGCTCTCAAAAATTATAGTGCTAAAGGCATTACGTTAATCACGACTCCGTTTTACGATTGGGATACGATTTATTATTAAGAGTTATATTACTTAATTCAATCGCGCAGTTGGTTTGAATTAAGTGAATTGAATGTTAGAAATTGATCGATTTTTTATTTTTGCTTTATGAGCTTTAAGTTTGCCACGTGGCAAATTGCCACACGTTTTTGACTTAGAAAATTTTTTATGTTAAAAAATTGAAATCGACTAAATCGACAAATACAACAATGAACACAGTGAAAATGATAAATTAATACAAAAAATTGTCGATTTTAATTTTTGAACTTGGAAAATTTTCTAAGTTCAATATGTGTGGCGATTTGCCACGTGGCAAACTTCAGGCACATTTTTGCTTTCACTGTTGACAGTTATGAACCTTGAAAATGATTTTATTGGATGATTCCGTGCTACGACTTTAGATATGTATTTTTTAATGATTATATTACAAAAAGTCAATATAAAATAATTCGACGATTAAAACTCAAGTGAATCAACACCTTGAAATTAATTTTTATGATTGGGGAACTTATATTTAATTTTGGCAATTGTCAATTTAACACTTGCAACTTGAAGAAAAATAGTGACTCGTTATAATTGGAATTTGTATTATGATTACACTAAGAATATGCAGCTTAACTGAAAAATAGATTTTTACTTCAACTATACATTTCTTCTAGCTGATAGAGGATTCGGTGCTAGATATCGCAAGTGAACATAACCACAAAAGCACCTGCTGCCTGCCCCCGCACCAACGGGCTAACTCCGGCGACGAAACATTACACGCGCACGTAATCGCGCGCCCAAGCTTTTTGTTGCCAAAACACATACAAATTGGCCAATCATTTCGGCTAGTTTTGGTCGGTTATGACGGGGGCAATGTCACGCCAAGCACGAAGCCCGCCCCAAAGCAAGATTGTTTGCACAATTTGCCAATGGTAATGAGCGCATTTGTTTCGTGCCTTTCCTTCCTTTACCCGCCGAATTCTGTCTCGTTTAGTTAGCCGAACAAGAGGGCGACATTTTTAAAACACCCGCCACGATTTTTCGATGAATTATTTCTCACGATGCGTTGTATACCGACGAATCGCCGGTGAAAGTTTTGGTTTCGAAATTCGGAGTAACGTTGTTATTAGTCGAACGTTTGTTTTATATTGGACTTAAGAAAATGTTTTACGGAGATGGATATATTTAGATTTTCTTGACTGATTTTCAAATCAAAATTTTCATTAGTCGTGAAACTTCAATTTTTATTGCTCATAAAAAAAACTTTGTTTATACCTGTCTGAAAATTTTGCAAGTTTTGCCAAGTGTTTTACATTAGTACGAAAACCAATATGTAATTTTAAGTTAAAATTTGTATGCGAACATTGGGACATTAACTCACAGTAAATATCAATCTAGATATTAAAAATATTAAATTAAATGTCTGTTTTACAATAGATTTTTTTTTTTTACTTTTATATAAATCTTCCTCTTAATCCTCAAAGCACCACGTGGGTCTAACAGACCCGAATGAAAAAAGACAGTAAAACGATTTATATTAACGCGCGACAAAGATACAAAAAAACATGTGGTGCTTTAAGTGTTAATGGTCACGCAAAAAAATATCGCTGGAATAACACTTTCAGAAATACTAGATTACATCCGCCAATCAGATTTGAGAATTATTCCATTTCCTAAAGCGCCACAACACTCATACATAAATTGACGAAATTCTACGAAATCGACAATTGCAAATTGAACTATTCCCCTAGGATATTCCGAAATTTCTGATGGCATTGATCGTGTGTTTCGTGACTCGTTAAAAAGCGGCCGTCGTTAAAATTCAAACGAGCAAAATGATCCACATAACTCGACAACCTTTTTCTACCTAGTTTCCGTCTCCATTTCTCCATCTGTCATCCTGGAGGAAACAATTGCGAGATCGCACGTCTATGCGTGTTTCTTTGCCAATAGAATAAGAACGCGTGCGAAAACACGCTTGAGAAAGGTCCTCGGCCATCTGGGCCCACCCCCTCCCCCCTCCCCCCTTCGCCTGATCGCCGATAATTTCGTATAGTTTGCGGTCGTACTTTATTCGTCGTGCGTCCTGGTGACCGGAGGTGTCTACTCTGACGAATACAATCGGCTCGGTTCCTCCGGGAGGAAGTTCCGATTTGACATGTTTGACGTCCCGAGACGAAGGCTCGTCGAATTTGCGATTGAGTTTCGTTTTCATTTTCAAAAAAAAAGTTTAAGTTGAACGTTGAAGAATTTTGAACAATCACAAAGTTTGATGTACCTAAAGTTTGCCACGTGGCAAATAGCCACACTTAAAAAATGTTCTCTGTTCAAAAATTGAAATTGACAAATACAATAATAAACATATTGAAAAACATAAATTAATACGAAAAATTGTCGATTTCAATGTTTCAAATTCGAAAATGTTGCAAGTCCAAAATGTGTAGCGATCTGCCACATGGCAAACTTCAGGGACATAAAAGTTTGACAGCTTTAATATCAAAGACACCGGATGTATCTTAGTTTGCCACAATTTGAGACCTTTGATTTTACATTATTCATATACCAAAGAAGTAATTAAATACATTGATATTAAAAAAAAAAAAAAATGAAAAAGTTATCCAACAGAGGATTTGAAATATCTTTACAATGAAAAGAAAAAACATTCGAATTTGCATACATACAAGAACACATTCCCAGTTATCCGGAATTCCAAAATTGAATTAAAATAAAACATTAATTTTGTCGTTATTAAAATAGATTTCATTGCCCAAATAAAGAACGAGCATGAAATGAACAAATGAGCCTAATGAAATGGAAAAGCAATGAAAACGGAAGACGATACTAAAAAAGGAGGAAAAAGGTTCAGGACAAAGGGGTTGCGGCGATATTGCCGGGCGAATCGAAATCGGGAAGCAACAAGTTCGAAGCAGCGAACATCGCGAGGCGAGCGGGCTAATGAAGAAAGTCGAGCCGGACCGAGGTGCGAGCGAACTTCAATAGAATGCCGGGCATAGCGGCGTCGCGTCGTTCCGCCCCGTGGCTTTGCATATGTATATGTAACAATATTGGGGTCGCAACGCCAATAATCGGATATTAAACATTGCAGGAGCCAACGGCGAAACACCGTCACCAAATGACGACGGCCAACAATCACTGGCCGTCGGTCGATTGAAATTCAAATCATATGACTTAGTAATCGTAATTAATGGACGAATTAATTTCCATTATCAAACGCTCGCGCGCGCTCTTACATTTTACAATGGCTTTTCACTCCGGCAGATATGATATTCCCAGCCTGACTAGCCTCCACTCTCGATTGCTTTGAAATAACAATTTAATTATTTTATTGCAAGCGTTTCATTGGCTGTCGCGGGCTCCGTTTATTAGAAGGACGTTCGTCGCACGGTATCGGAAGTAAATTTGATGGAAACAGCGGTGAAATGAACTTTGATTATGCCGCTCGCTGATTGCTTTATTTTTCACATATAAATTGCAAGTTTGACAAATCGACGGCCTTTTTAGACAATCACGGCTCGGCGATGGAACTTGCGGGTTCCCGAAAACGATGCGTTTTTACGGCGAGATAATCAAGTGGTGCTTTATTGCTATTCCAATGTTAATTACAAAGGAAATGATAATGTTGAAGGACTGAAAGTGATTTGTCGATTTCAAATTGTAGTCAACGACCATATACGCTTGGTTTACAAATCGTGTCGTTATGCATCAGCACAATTATTTGGTATATTAACAAACATTTATCAATTAACATTATTGGCATTCGGGGATATTGATAAACTGCCCGTAGTCATTACCGATACAAAAAATGCATCGAAACAAAGAACATATTTTGTATTGGCAGGGAGACATTCCAATAATGCAAGATATCATTTTGTGCAACTAAGTGTTTGTTAGTATTTATCCAACAATATTCATCCAACTCCAAATATAAATCTTCTCTAAAATTGAATTTGGCGACCTAATTATGAGTATTATTGACATTGTTCTTACATTTGATACTAAAAGTAAATCGGAACTAAATTATCCATTAGACGTTTATTACAAGTGGACTTGTTTTGTTTTGCAGGACAGCAACATCAGCAGTTTCGAGCACTGGGTCTGGGTCAACGACCATTCCTCGACGCGCCGTCGTCTTTTACGTCGCATCTACGGGAGCTCGAGTCTTACAGAAGAAACAAGCACCACTATCATCATCACGGCAGTCACATCCTCGCTCAGCAGACTGGAAATGGCACTAGCAATTCGGGAAACGGTACTTGCAGCGCCGCGAACGCTGCCAACAGCGGCAATCCTGCGACGACGAATCAAACTTCGTCGCCTTCGTCGACTACGCACATTAATACCGCAGGAGCATCCTCGGTGGCACAACAAGATTGTTATAAGCACAGTCCGCAGCACGGTGGTGAGTTCCTACAAGCCCCGTTTGGTTCGTCTTTTCAGAATTCATCGCTCCTTATTCTTACGTAGTTAAAAATAAAGAGAGCTAGGTGTTTTAAAACGGTTTATCTGAAACAATATAATTTCACTTGAATCAAATGAAAGATTGATTTGATATTCTTACAATATAAAAGTGAAAGTAACCATTCAACAAATGTTCTTGCATTGAGTAAATGGCACAAAAAGGGCAAGTGGTTAAGCATTGTGAAGTTGAAAAAAATCAATGATTTACTAATTTAATTTTACTTTTATTAAAGGGTGGAGTGCAATTTGATATCTTCTTTATGAGATACACCCTCAACCATTTAAATCATATTTTATGGTTTTTTTTTTTGCAGATGATCAATTTCTTGTTAAAGATTATACTTTAAAATTATATTGAAGTAACTCTAAATTTATTCCAAATTTTCAAAAGCACGTTGTTCGTAAACCATTAATAATTTCTAGTTTGAAATGATCTTTTCTCCACCGTTCCTCCTCGACTTCAATTGTCAACAAACAATAAATCCTCGACCGTTACGAATCTCCCAAACGACTCTCGGGCAAAGCAAGCAGTGTTTCCATTTCCACCTGGTTGACAGCGCCGAGCGATTTACTTAAGCAATCATTTAAGGCGATAAAAGTCGCGGACAAAGAAAACCCGGCCGGCCAATCGTCGTCAGCTAATCCGGCTGCGAGCAAGCTACTCATTAACACCTTATTCGCAATTTCAGCCGAGTCGCGGAAGTGGGCATTTGGCCGTTAGCCTTCGGTTTGGCGAAATCAACAACTAGATAATGAAAGCGGCCGTTCAATAACAATGCGCCTGTCGAGCCGCGGCAAGAAAGCGCACAGTGGGCCGCTACGCAACGAGAAAAAGACAAGTGGAGAAAATTGCGCGTCCGCCGTAGTCGTTGCCAACGCCGCCGCCGTGAGCGCTGCTCTCCGCGTCCGTAAAAACGGGCACTGGCAGGGCCATGTCTACTTAACTTTGATCAGCTCGGGACCACTGAAGCGGCACGAACTCAGCAAGGCGCAAAAAAAACGCCGACCTTCTTCGCGCGGCTTGTACGCCGAGGCCCCGCTCGCATTGCGTCATCGACCTTTTTTTTTTTTTCTTTCTTCCCCTTTTTTTTCTTTTTTAATCTTCAAATCAGCGATCTGCATCATTGACACCAACAACCAGTCTTATCGACGCCAGACCGCTCAACGCCACCGCGCTCCCGGCCGCCTGAATCTTTCAGCCAGTGAATCTAGCGCCGGATGCTTTTTAGGCCGCCATTTTCCATGGGACTTTGCGTTATTTTCATGGCGAGGGTATTGGAAAAAATGATGCAAATGGTAGTGGTGGTAATTTAAGGAAACTTGTCGGCTTTAATTAAGTATGGTAGATTACGTAGGATGCGGAAACAGTGATAAATGTTTTTTTTTTTTTTAATTTAATTGTACTCAGATATGAGGAGAAATGAGAGATTATTGACGCGTTATGAATTATCACACTTGACCGCATGTTTGTATTTGCGGTATCATTGTAAAGCTATAACTTAGTCTACGCATATCTCCCTTTTAGGATATCGCAAACTTTTAAATATAATTTTTCATCGTATTTATCTTAATTCTTATATACTTAATTGAAGTATATTATACTTAACTGCACCAGCTATTGTTTTAATTCAATTTTTCTTCTCAATTTTTCAACTCACATCTCATCTATCTTTCTAAAACAATACCAGCGACTACTTTCTTCACTTTTTCCACTTGAAATGTGCAATAAAAGAGAAAAAAAAAAGGAAAGAAAAGTAAGATCCCGAGCTTCTTGACTACGGCCACTCGGCGCTGCGCGCGTCCTCTTTGAATTCGCAACGTTGCTCGGCTGCAAGTGCGGCTAAAAGAGATGGATCGGCAGGTTGAATGTCGTTATTACGCTGAATTAGAGGGTGCAGAGCCGGAACGAGGTATGAAACTATTACCTCGCGAAACGACGAAACAGGCAGAAATCCGTCGGCGCGGCGCGCACACACGCGCAAATCGCTCGCTCGTCCTTCCCGTCCCTTTTTCTCGCAGCCCCCCTCCCCCCCGGGGCCCCCCTCGTGACGTCCGCGCGATACGACCAAACGTATCGACTGTTTCCTGCGCCTAATGGCCCGGCGATCGATCACGTATTTGGTCAAGGATTCGCGCGCTGCGCCCTACTGACGCTAATTTCGCGCGCAAATTAGACGGCCCCGGCGCGCGGATTGCTTTTCCATTTTGCTCGCTAATGGCCTGGCGTCGAGCAAAAATTAGCGCGCGTTTATCTCTCCGCTGCTTGATACGCCAATTGTCACTGCGAAAGGGGAGAACTCGCGTTTTTCTTAAAGTTTGGTTCGTTCGGCTTGAAGGTGTGAAAAGTTGTAGTAAAAATTACTATAACTTGTTCGAGTCAGACGATGTCAGCTGAAGGGAACGAAAAATTAGAATTTTATTGTCGTGACTTTACATTGACGGTATAATTTTATGATAATGGTATGGTTAATGACAAATTTCTAGTGTCTCATGTAAATTAATAATGATATAATAATATTTTATACATTTTTTAAGGTATCATTTGGCTCCGATAAGTTGAAAATTGTTATGATGAAGAATATAGTTCAAAAGCTACTTTAAAGTTTCGATTCAACTGTCCGATTCAAGGAACAAAAGTTTCAATTAATTCAATGACAATACTAGTATCTTACACCGAGAAACTCGTGCAAGCAGTATTTAGAATACAAAACAAAAGGCATATTTTATACCAAGGCGACCTTTCTCAAGCCGAAACGATTTTTACCGGCGCAGAAAAACTAATTCAATCGAACTCGATCGGCGGACGCTGCAGCCCGAGACAAAAACAATAATCGGCAAACACACGTGAAATGGGCAGAGAGCGGCGAAGAAGGCGCAGGGCACAGCCCGAGCGTTATTTCGCTCTGTCTCTTATAATATAACCGTGTCCGTTTCTCGTCTTCTGCCGGCCCGATCCGACTCTCCGACTCTCATTTTGAGTCGTGATCGGAGTAATGAGCTTCGGTAGTAACGCTGCAACAAGACCGAAAAGGGCCGGCTCGAGGTTGGTGGGGGTCGGGGGTGGCGGCAACGAACGCCGTGGAATAACAAAAGTCAAACAAACAAAAGTCCAAGGAGCAAACAGAAAGAAGGCAAAAGGACGACGAAAGTGTTGAGAGGCGCAAAGGAGGGAGGGGGCCAGCCCCGGGCGAGGGGAGGGGGCGCTGCTTGATTATGGGGTGTCAAACAATCACGCTGATTGTACATTCTGCAACTGCAATATCCTTCTGTTTTGTGTGGCTACTCGCGCATCCGTTACTATATCGCACTCGGATTTGAATTATCTTTTTCTTTGACCCCCCTCCCCTTTCCATTTTGTCTCCTGTTTGCTATTTTTTTTGTTTTTTTGCAATGTATTTTTTTGCAATTTTTATTTTATTGTTTTTCTTTCCTCGCCCTTGATTTTATCCGCTATTTTTTCGGCTTGTTTTGCGATATACTTTTTTGTTATTTTTATTTTATTATTTTTTGTTATCTGCCAATCTCTTCGCGGCTCATTCTGTTTGTTGCTCTCGAAGGCTTCGATCCATTCTCTGCCGGGCAGATGTAAAATTTAGGTCCATTAAAATCCGTCGACGATGACGCTCGTTGCGATGGGTTTTTCGTCGAAGGGGTGACTGGGTTAGGGTCGCGCGGCTACGCAGGCGACATACCGGGGGAAAGTCGTCGGGATATGTGCTTTATCGCGGCACGCTTGCTCTCGTTGGGATTTTGGATACTAGCGGGATAACCCTTTTTATTAATTAATTAGTTTGTGTGAATGTGGAAAAAGAATTATAAAATATATTTTTTAAAAAAATTATACAAGGATCGTACGAAATTAGGTGCATTGAAAAGTGAAAGAACAAGGTACTACGTAAACGTGTAATTAAAAAACTAGAATTTAAATGAGTTTAATTTTGGACAAAGAAAAAATGTGCCATCTATTTTTGCTGAACTTCAAATGTGTCTTTAAATCAAATAACGAAGCCTGTCTTGTAAGATTTTGTATTATAATAACTTGTCGATTTTGAACTTAAATATTTCAGAATGAAACATCACGTGTTTCACAGAGAGAATTATTAACTCAACAGTATAAACTATTGAAATGATAGCACTTTTTATAATCGAGTTTATAATTAACATTTATTATTATCGTCAAAGAAGTCAGTTTGAGTGATCGTAAATATCAACAATCTTGAATCGTTAGTTCTGAAATCTAAAATAATAACCGCAGTCCATTTCCCTTGACGTATTCAGATCATAATTTTAAAATTTAAAAAATATTCTAAATTTCATCCTAAGATGATTAGGTCTTCTTTGTCCCATGCAACTTATATAAATATATACTTCCAATTGCAAACGGCGATTTGCATCGCAAAAGTGCACGAAACTCCAAAGACCTTGAAAAAGTCCAAGTCGACGAAGAAACGGCCAGAACAATGAGCGAACAATTTCCTGGCTTCTGTCGATTTAATGCGTTAAACTGTACCGATTAATACCCCTCTCAAGGGAGCGGAGGGGGCAAAGAAAAGACACGTTGAACGCGAATCCGTGGCATTTGTCGAATGATTAACGTCGGAATTGCATATTACCGCGGGCTCTTGTCTCTCGTTCCTTTGTCCCTCGGCGCGGCTCGTACCGTCTCCCTCGGATGAAAGAGCCAGGAGACGAGGCTGCTTACCTATTTACCGAGACGCATCATCCGGCTACTTAGCTGTTATTTAGAAAAGGGCCCCGAGAGCGCACTGCAAACGAAACTGTGGGAGTTGACGGAGCCGTTCGTTTTCGCGATTCCCACGTGCCCCGGGCTTTTTATCCCGCGGAATGATGCCACTTTGTCGTTTTCGCAAATTGTCCCGCTTTTGTTCAAGGCCACAGGCGCTATTCCTCATTTCAGAAACGACTTCACCTCCCGGAATTACTCCCGTGTCGTTAGCATCGAATTAAAACGATTCTTTTTCGATCGAATACATTCGAAGGGGAAGAACGTTTGACAAAGAAGATATTTTGGCTTGAAAAATTATCAAGCTTTGTTATGTGCTTCGTCTAAAGCGTAACAGCTTCATGAAAAATAGAATTTCTTTTCACGCGCAGAAAAATAATTTGGCAACAACTTTTTGATTCAAGAACAAATTTTCACATTTTTAATATCGAATATTCTGTGAAGACTTTGAGAACCTAGAATAAATTTTATTTCAACAAATTTTTAACAAATTTTATCCAAGATTATTCCAGTTTTTTGATAATGTCCTATAGGTTTAAAGCACGCATGCTGTAAAATTAAAATCAAATGTGAAAACGTTGACCAATGAATTTTGTTCATTGATTTACTTCTAATTTTGTAGTATATATACTTTTTTATTTAAGTTTATGTCACTTGCATACGGTCGTAACTTTTCATGAGGATCGAAGTTTCTCATTGTGAACCGTGTACAACCTTTTTATTGCCATCGTTTCGTCTTAAACGAGTTTGCCAGCGAGACGTTAAATCGCAAACGCGGGGCCACCGCGAGAAACGAATACGATACAAGAATAACACGGGCAAGACAAAAGTTTTCGGCCGAGGGTGCAACCTTGCACGGGCTTATTATGACAGTGAATTTCCTCGGCGAACGGCGGGGTGTGACTGCGCGATAGGAGTGTAGGTGACACTTTGCTAATTGCTTCTCTCAACCCCCTTTAAGAAAGTAACCCTTAATACGGCGGCCCCGCAGGCACAGGACGTCGTAACTTGGGTTCAAAAGCTTCAAGGACTGACGCTGGTTAACCACGCGTAAAGATGTTGAACACGTAATCCGTAATGGCGCTTCTTTTCCAAAACAAACAGCCCGGAGTCCCGGCCGCCAAGAAAATGATTACGTGCACGACGCCCGGAAGCGGCACTTTGTTGCCGGCGAAGGGAGCGAAATTTCCCGCAGCCGATTCTTCGGCACATTTTTTTTTCTTCCTCCTTCGCCAAGTTATTTTTTGTTTTTTCGGTGCGAAGAAATGCCTCTTCGTGCGCGGGAAGTTTACGATCATTTTCGATACAATGCATTCAAATTTCGAATTATTTTGTATCATTAAATTTTGATGAAATTAATTAAATATTTGTTGATTTATTGATTTAATTGAGTATTTTTGTCTCATTGATAAAAATTAATCAAGTTAACAAATTCGTTTTTTGCAAGTTTCTTTGATGCATTCTATTGAAGGTATAATTTGTTGTTTCGTTCAGAAGTGAATGTTTTTATTGAAAATAACTCATGTAGTATTTTTTATAATTGGATACGTTTAAAATTATCGTCCTTTTGAGACAAAACTTTGTCATTCTAGGTCTTCTTCACGCGTCTTAATTCAAGACTCTCGTTCGATGCACGGTTCCTCTTCCGAATTTTTCTCCATTGAGCTAATGTAATATTTCTTCTAATTGTTGATCGTATGGGAAATCGGTTTCTGGATGTATCTGTTTGAAATAATCTGTCGCGGGGCGAAGTTTGGGTAACTTTCTTGCGAGCGACCCACAGCTTGATGCTGAAAAGACGAACGTGACCGCACGACTTAATTAAGCCCGTAATTTTGTCGACTGCTTAGACTTGTCCCGCTGTTGTTTGCTCTTATACTTCGTTATACTGCTTACTCATTTCGACATCGTCTTGGCGGAACAACGTTTTAATTATAACTACTTTGCCGCGGAAAAATGATTCAAAAGAGATAACAAAATCAATTGACCGCAATTTTGAAACATCTGAAGATATGACAATGATAGTTATAAATTCAACCGATCACACATATTTCTTACTTTGTGAATTACCAATCATAATAATTTATGGATATGTTCTTCAACTCAATCGACTTAAGGCGATTCTTCAAGCTTTTATAACTAGACTAGTGTGTTTTTAAATAATATTGTTAAATTTAACAATTTTTTAAAATGAAGTTAAAGTTTCCAACGTTTATTAACAAACGAATATTAATTATATATAATTTAGTAACATACATGGTAATCAGAAATGAAAAAAATTATATTCTCAGGTATTGAAATACTCTAGCTTCTTTTTGTAAAATTATTTACTTAAAAAATACTGTTATTTGTATGAAGTAAAATATATCAGATTTTATTTTCGTTTACTAATAAACGTTAGAAACTTCAAGAACAATTTTCAAAATAAATGTAATCCAGCAATTGTATCACTCTAAGAAAATGTTTTTTATTTCGTAAAAATTATTTCCTTCCTATTGTTCAAATGCAGAAACTGCCAAAACTTTTGAGGTGAAAAAAAATTGCTTTGGCAGTATCACAGCTCACAATTATTTAACAAATTGCGATTTAAACTACTCAAACCATCGTCGAACACTGGCTGGATGATCTTTAAAAATTTGGATTTCATCATTAGAATTTGTAATCTGAAAAGATACTAACTCTGTGACACCAGACCTGAGGAATCGCCTTAATAATAAACGTTCTGAAGGTATTTCAATTTCCCACCATAATTTTATCATTTTCATTATATCTACTACTTCATTTAACGTGTTTTCAAGAACAAATTATTCACAAAATTAATTTTTATCTACATTTTAATGAAAGGAAAAGATTCTTTGGAGTACAAAAAATACTATCATTACTATTTTTGCCGTGATTCGTTTTATACGAGCAAAAATGAGCCTGACTATTTTCTTAACTTTTTCTCGGATCGCGTCCCCGTCGCGGGAAACAACAACGCCATCGGTTTCGAGAAATTGCCCGGGTCTTTGTTGCCCGCGCGAGTTAATGAGGTAGGCTGCGTAAACATCTGCATACGGATGTAATAAGGAGTACCTCGTGTTATTCCGTTTAACGTTTCTTCCCCGTTACTCCGGCAAACCATAAACGACATTGCACTTTGCGGCGAAAGCCGAGACGCGCATATCGCAGTCAGTTGCAATGTCTAATCGTGAGAAACCGAGGTGAGCACACTTTGCTTACGATCTTGCCAAACTTTGGGTCGCGTCTTCTTTTTCTTACGTCCCATCTACTTCGTTCACGACAAGGATGTATTGAGTGAAGAAAAATTTTCTTGGTTCAAGATAAAACGTATCTTCATATTTTGCCAAGAAAAAATGTCTTGACAGAATAAAATTAGGTTTTAATCAAAGGAAATAATAGCATTTTAGTGATTCTTGAACGAGGGTAAAGATTTTTGTGAGTGTTTCTATAACATAAAGCCGAATCTTCGTACACTGGTGAAAATTTTGAAAAACGTACTAGTCAATTTTTTATGATATATTCAAACTACCATCAAATCCTGGGAAGTAATAAAATTAATTACAACATCGGATGTATTTGCCATATCAATTCTCAATGACGTCCATAACATTTTTCTATTTTGCAATATTTTTGTATTAATATATACGTTTTACTATCTGAGATTGTTAGTTGAGCAACTGCTCCACGCAACTGAAACGTTTCTTCTACTTTTTGAATTCCCCCCCGCCCCCCACTTTTTATGCAATTTATATTTTATTGTTTTCATGCCATTTCAATTAAAATCGGCGGAAAGTGGCGACGATTTCGCATCGCGAAATCACCGGCAATCATAGAGACGAACGCGATTTGCATCGCGGGCCGGCGCGCTTACGTTTGCCCGCGCTTTGTCGTTTAATTCAATACTCCGAGCAGCACTTTTTGCCGCAGGGCAATCTGTTGGCGCGCGATAAAAAAAGCACGCAGTTGTATCCAGTGAAGTGTTGCAAATGTATATAGCCGTCCGCGGCTGGGCGTTACCGTCGTCTTCGTTTCGCATCGCAAACAAAGTGGAGAAAACTCGGATTCGTACGTGCGTGTAATTCGGATCGATTCACACGATATCGCGACTCGGCCGGAAAAAAGGCCCGAGAAGGCCTCGGGACAAAATCGACTTATTGGCCTACTGTCGCTCGTTGTACCTGTTACTTCGCGCCTATCTTCCTTCTGTTCGCATTTTTTGCAGCAACACAAACAGACTGTAATAACAACAGTTTTACACCGCGAACGCAACAGTTCTGAAAGTAAGAAAGGGAATAACGAGTTAGTCAAAGGAAATAAACAATTTTATTAACTGAATGTAAAGTCTATCATACTGTTGTGTTTACTATTATATTCGCAGGAAATCTATTCTAAAACCGAAAGATAGTCATTTCGACAGTCTAAAATGTTTAGAAATCATGGATATATAAATATATATAAAATTATTTTAATCATTAGTATTTCGACTATTATTTCTGTACTGCCGTTTCGACAGTCCAAGATTCCCGTCGCCCCTGTTCCCACACTTTCGACCTTTCCCTTTGCACGATACTTTTTCGTCGCCGAAACTCCGACGACTCGCAAGCCAACATAAATCGTCGAGCGTAATGACGTTAATTGGTGATCTCTCGGCGTTTACGATCGCGCGGAAAAAGCGTGCTCAATCGATCCTGCTCGCTTTCATCGCGCCGCAATTTCGCCGTCCACGGTGACCACCTTCACAGCCCGTTTCATTGAATGTATGATCACTTTTTGCGGGCTTTCGGCCGCACGGATTAGCCGCGCCGTTGCAAGTTCAAGGCGCCTCTCGTTTTTCGTGCGACCGTGCACTTTTCGCCCAATCGAATCGCGCTTTTTCTCGCCACGTGAAAACGTCGACAACTTCCGGTAGTTCTTACCCCCGTTAACCCCGTAATCAGTCACTTTCTTCCCGCGATACTTTACTAATCAACTCGACATCGCTCGAAATACGACAGCACCTTCGAGCCCGACCCCGCATCAGCATAACAAAGAATCGCAATCAGCGTCCCGGGCAATTAAGGCATGGACGTGCATGTCGATCCGGCAGGCCCTTTTCACCGGGACCTGCGCGCCCGAAATTGGACGAGCGAGTTTCAAAGCTGACGAGGCCCGGTCACGTGATTTCACGTGCACGCGCGTCTCGAGAGTGACGTAAAAGTACTATCGCAGCTATTCCATTCACACCGCCGGGCTCCTTCATTCAGCCCGAAATTGGCCGGCAAAAGGACCAGCGAGATCCCGGCGTGATTTCTCGCGCGCATCGTTTTTCGTCCTCCCTCCCCCCACCGTTTGTTTGTCCCACCCCAGCCATTGCCCCGCATCTGTCTTCGGACGGATAAGTATATGTAGGCCTAAGTTCGGGGCATTGTTCGGCGGTACCAATTTCACGCGGCTTGCGTGCTGAGAGCGCGCGATCGGGCAACCTTGTGAGCGCATTTCCTTTTACATTTTTTCCGTCGATCAATCCGCCGAGTCAAAAAGTTTCGAAAATTGGGCAAAAACGGAGTGGCCGAGGGGGGGGGGGGGGGGGGGGCCACCAAACCCCGCCCCGGGCGACGCCGGGCGTGCGCCCTTAAAATTCCGTCGCGCGCTCGTCCCTTCGAACCCGCCGGCCCGTTTTGTTGGCCGCGGCCGTTTTTCGTTCGTTCTCGCCCACTCCGCCGCTGCCGACCACGTGCTCTCGGTAGACTAGTGTTGTCTACATGTGTCTACGCG